>JXSR01S015586.1:22724-42490 GCA_000969725.1 Ophiothrix spiculata
ATAGACTTTACACACAAAAGTTCAAAGGTCGGTAGCACCCCCTAAATATTCACAAAAAGTGATAAAATTTTGTATGTGGTATTTTTGACCCATAACTCACCAAATCAGCCTATTGCACATCCAGAGGTGAGATAGGAGGGGTTCTTATCTATTTTGTACGGAAGAAACTTCATGATTTTGACCGTTCTCTATACCTATGAAAATGCGATTTTGCAACTCATCACTGACCATTTTCCGCAAAAAACACTTCATTTTTCCAATTTGAGTGCTTTAAAAAACAACACACCAAACGTTCCAATTTCGGTGCATTTGGTATGTGACAAAAATCTACTACCATGACTTTTGACCATTAATATACTCAAAGTAGTAACATTTACCCGAAACCGTGGCAAAAAACATACTTTCAAACACCGATAAATTTACGGAAACTCAAGTCAATAACCACCCGCCGCAGCGGGCCGGTTAAAAAGTACAACCAATAGTTATTTTTAGGGCAAAGTTTTCATTAATTCATTTACCCAGTTTTGTGATATTTGACTTTTGACCTCAGCTCATTTACCCATCCTTCATATGGAGACTGATATATTGTTAATTCATACATACAGGGTGTATCAAAATGATTAGTACTCAGAATAAATAAATGTATAAAAATACTTCCCGTTCCATTTTGAAACTTGGAATTATTTTAATTGGTAGTACATTTCTTTGTCTTTAATATGCAAAACGAATGAAAGCAATTTGTCATTTCGTTTCCAAGAACAGGAGGATTCTGTAAAGGCACCAGTTTTGAAAAAGAGCCACGGATTTGATTTGTTGCCTTTCCATTTCAATGAAGACAGAAATCTATAGCTTCGTCTGCAAGAAATTTTAATTTATATTTTCTACCTTAAATAATTTTACTTTCAAAATTGCCAAAATTTAAATGTTGAAAACTCTGTTTAACTTCTCATTTCATGAAGAAAGAACTTAATGATTATACTAAATACTTGCTATTGATTAAATAAAAAATAATACCTATCTTTTAAGGGGTTTTCTCAGAGATGCAGTTGCTTACGACTGCGGGATAACGATTTTTTTCATAAAAAGTAAAACAATCAAAAAAATATTTGCATCCATTTTGCGTGCGCAAATTTCAATGCTTTACTAACGCGTTTGATTAATCACGCGCCGCACAGCTGCGTAATAAATACGCGGGAAATTATGCAGACGCAGATGTGCCATCAAAGTAATCAAATTTTATTTTAAAATGTCAGTTTTGGTCGTTTTTCCTGAAAACTAACCCGGTGACCATATTTTTTTTATTTCAGTATTTTAAAGTGCACAAAAAGTGCTTTAACATATGCAAAAATTAGAAAATAAATGGAGCATTTACTATTTTACAAGCACATAATGATCGACGTTTTGGGGCTTTCCCTATACTTTGCAAGGTAAATCTGGTTATTTTTTGGGAATATATGTACTTTTTGAAATGCCTGAATCTCAAAAACGAGCACGGTGACCTATTTTTTTTTTAGATTCGTTATCAGCACAAATAAATCTACCAAATACTAATTTTTTAAGAAAATAAATGGAGGATTTGCATCTCTGAGGAAACCCCTTAAATGGAAATATTACCTGTCTTTATTTAAATAAAGATGTCTCTTTATACATTATTTTTCCACAAATTAAGTTCATGGCAGTCAATAATTTGTAGAAATGCTTAATCTATTAAAATATTTATTGATATTTATTTGCAATAATTCTGTGTGATGCCTATTGCATGCTTCTGAATGTCACTTAACGATAACTTTCTGATGATGCAAATTGACAAATCATGCACTTATACAGGGTGTCCCAATAAAATGCATCACTTTTGTTTTTGATCATATCTAAGAAACCAATAGACAAAAATTAAAACTTTTTTCATGATCGTTGATTGATTTTGTAAGACTCAATTTCACTCCATTCCAATGGGGTTTACCATAGTAACTCATGTTTATTTTGTTAATAAAGCACATCTTTGATTAATATTGATCAATTATTTTAAATATGCAAAGCAGACACTAAAAGATCAAAAAATATGACATAGACACTAAACCATGATGTTGATATCTTTTTCAGCACTGAAAATGGCACTGTCATTCAATGTGTAGGGTTTGCAGTTTTACTATGTTAAAATAGAAAAAGAAAAAACAAACATAAGCAAAAGCAAGTTCACGGTTTCTCAAGAAAACTTTAACCAAGGCAGAGATTTCCTTTATAAATGGAAAGTCTATTTCAGAAATTTCATGTATCTTTTAAGTTTTTTTTTCATAAAAAAGAAAATCTTTATGACTATCTCTCCCTCTGCAAGTGTTAAAAATATAACAGTGTCAACATTTTAAAGTCAAAATAAAAAACACACGGCAATTCACTCCCTCGTGAAAAGTGGAATGTCTGTTAGTCCACGATATCTCACGTTGAATAATTTTTGTACAGTTTTTAGTAAATTTCAAGCAACTCTGCCTTTCATATGTCCGCAATCAGTTTCCAGGCACCTTTGTGTTCTTATCATCGTATTCCTGGTCCAATGCGACATACTTAATCCCGGATGATGAAGGGAGTTGAGTGTGATCAGATATGCTTTCAAGTTTTAATCAGGTTTATTCAAATTTTCTGTTGTTGTTACTATTGTTGTCGTTGTTGTTGTTGTTTTGTAGCTGCTTCCAGAAAAGGTGTTTATCCATGAATAAAATGAGTTTTCCATTTAGAGTAGGCCTGATACTTTGGTGACATGGTCATGTCAGATCGATGATAGTTGCAAATATGAGGATAAAATCAAGTCTTCTTAAAAAATTCTAGTTTTCTCAAGAACGGCTCGACAGATATTGCTTATTATGAATTTTTTTTGTCCATTGGTTTCTGAGATATGATCAGAAAAAAAGTGATGCATTTTTATTGGGACACATTTGAAAATTGCCTAAACATCACACAGCATTCATTCTGCCCGTTTCCTGATAATTTGTAGCTTTTATATATGCCGTATGAGAAACAATTTTACTTCATGTCTTAGGCTCTTCCACATGACTGATGATCACTTATACACTTATAATTTAGATATCTCGCTTTGGCATAAGCTATCTATTACCCGTGGCGAGTTTGTAAAAAGACATAATTTCTTCCAACTGACGTAAACTCCGATTGCGTGCATCAATTTTCAAAATTCTTTTTTTAATTATGGAAGCTATTGAATTGGTCTTTTTATATCAATGAACAAAGATATGCTGACATTTATAAATTTTGTGTAAAAAATCACATAAAGATGAGTACTAATCATTTTGATACATACTGTATTATGAAACACAGGTTCATGATGAAAACATTGGTGTAAAACATGCCCATATTCACAATGATATAAACCTAGTATTAATATGTGCAAAAAATGGGACTTCTCCCCTTAAAGACTCGCATTTACAAAAAAAAAGTACTTTATTATGAATATAAATGGAAAAAAACTTACCGATTACTGTCATACAGAGGATAGCCAATACACGTAGATTCTGCAGTATCGCAGTAGACATGGTATTTTCTCTTGAAGATGTGAATTATTAACCTAAAAAATGTTCTCTTAAAGTTGTAGAGTAGAACAACGTTTCATTTCGAGCACTCTTCTCTGGGTAGCTTTAGATCTCCTGATACCAGAGGACAAGACGCAACACTTTCATGAAAATTGGAACTGACCACTGACCAGTCCAGTATCCTTTCACACAATGGTGTTGTGGTGTGTTAGGTGCTAATGGGGTAGTGTGAAATATCAGCCTAATGATAAGAATAATGATTTTGCTTTATCAATGTGCAAAATTTACTCATAATTACAGTGCCTTATCTTTTAATTGGCTCATGTGCTCTAACAATAAAAGATCAATAAGTCAAACCTTCACCTTCGTTATCAGCCTAATCAGCCACGGTTTCCAGAACTTTTTCAAAATTGTGTCAAGTCAGAGCGGTCTATACAACAAGTTCATTTTTTGAAATTTTATCAGCCAGTAATTTGATCCTGTGCAAATGAGCAATTAAATGTTTCGATCTGGCGATCAATATTTTTTTTTCATGACCTGACCTGTCGAATAGTTCGGACTTCGAACCCCTATTATCACAAGGGGGTTAATTTAAATAAAAAAATGGAGATTTGGATGAAAATATTTAGATTTTTCTAATATAACATGCCTTTGCTTGACTGTTAGGAATAAAAAATCTTTATTTTTTTACATTTTAAACAAAATTGCAAATTTTCAGCTTTTTCGCAAAATTGCAAATTTGCAGCTTGTTTTACCAACTTTTATGTGAATTGGCTAATACAAACTGCAAGTTTAGGTATCAGACCTCACATTCATGAAATTTGAAAAATATATCTTTCTTGAAAGACTTTGAAAATCAGTTAATAAAACAAGGGAAAATCCAGTACAATTAGACGTATGAAAAGGGCAAGATGTCGGTCATCACATTATCCCGATAATACAGCGAACATTGTAAACGACAAATCACACCTTCCGGAGGTCTGGGCTATATCTAGGCAAATCTTACGTAATTTACCGTACCATGCACGTGTAGCAGCTCCGAGCTTGACAGGCATTTTAATCGATTTTCGAGTGAAAAATTATAGTTTTGCGGTGATTGTAAACTTCATTTTGGGTGCCATTTCGGATGTTTACAACATAATTTGGGATACGGAAATTTGGCACAACCCTGAAAATTATTTTCTATCGATTATTTTGAATATTGAATATTTTAATAATGTTTTCTCGTCATTTTTTGAGTTAAAACCAGTATTTGACAGCCATTTTAGACCTCATTCCGGACGCCGTTTTGAATTTGAAAAATGTTACCCACATATTTCAATGGTGAACGACTCTGTGAACCCTTAAATTCATTTTTAAATTCATTCTCTTGAATATTTACTGTGTTTACTGTTGTTTTATTTTAGATATTATTTGGGAAAAATGTACTAAGGTGGTCATTTTAAACCTAACCTTAAGCGTTTTATCGATTTTACTCGGTGGAGGTAGTATAATTATAATGATCTGGTTGTAACCCTCAATGTTCCTTTCTACACTGAAAACAAAAGCTTGTTTATCGGCGTGCTTTACTAATTAAAATTAGTAAAATACACTTGTTGAGCCCGTGCTATCAGTTTTTACTACGGTCTTAAGATTTATGTACCAACATGACCAAAGCGGGCGTATGCAAGACTCGTATTACATGAATAATAGTTGTGGATTGGGTTTTACCAATTTGATTTATAAGTTCTACGACAATGCAACATCTAGTACAGCTTCGATAACTCGTAAATGCTGTCATCGGGGCATTTACGAACTCGTTGTACCATTTGGTTTAACTAGTGGTTTAAAATTCCCGCTGTTGCTATCACACGACGACACATTTTTCAGCACACGAGGACTGTTGTGCTGTGCTGTGGCGGGTTGGAGATAGTTGGAAATAGTGGCAATGGCAAGTAATATTTCAAGTTATGTGGGACAAATACAGATAAGTTTAAGCTTACATGCAATGTGTTCGTGAATGACATAAGTTATGCGATCATGATTTTGCACACCACATTAATGGCACTGCCCAGTACTCATTTTGGAACAGATATAACTTAAAATATTGCATGTTTGCCATTATTTCAGTTTCCTGTTGTCTGCCTGCCCAATCATCAAACATCACATTTGTACAACTGATTCGTTCCGCCAGTCAAACAAGTTCTGAACTTTGTTGAGCCTGTCCAACTAACCAATATTAGTAGGATGAGACATCGTTTTTACGATCCTATAGGTTAGTACGGCAGATTTGAAATTCGTAAAATCCATGCCGTACTAATCATTTCCAAGCACGTTAGTTCAGCATGCCTAACCAATATATAGCATCGCTTGTAATGCCGTACAAATCATTGATATAATTTTTATTTAGTAGAACTTACGACATAATTTTTTCAGTGTACTGATTGTTTATGATATTAGGCATTTAAAGACTGTTTTGTTTAAGTTTTATAAAAAAAATATGCTATTTTGGCGGCCATTTTGAAATTGATATGTGCATACGGCGACCGTCTTCATATCCTTGTTATTTCTGGTTCAATATAGACGTCGTGACGTCTCGTCTAGTGCATTTTCTTTGAAACTTAATTGTAAAAAATAGCACTTTCTGAGTATTTTTGGCATTTTCGGGCCATTTTGAAAAAGAGAGCAGGAAACGCCCCCTACGCGACTACATTTTTTGCAACATCGTTTTTCTTCGTGATCTCCTGAAGGTATCAATAAAGATGGCCTACTTTCTTCGTAAAATGTTCACGGGACCTTAATTCATAAACTACACTATCATGGGGTTTCCTTCCTTTTTTCTTCTGGAAATGTAAAAGAAACCAAATGTTTTGTTAAATGACATTTATAAAGTCTTTTAAACATGGTACGTAGTTAAAAATCAGGAAAATCCAATACCGATATGTACATTCTATAATAGGCATTGATAAGTACAAGTTTAATGTGAATAAATCCCCGGTATACATGTAAATCCCATATGAATGAAGGAAAAAGAGGTATGCTTATATATTGGTATTACCTTTCTTATTTTTCAACCGATTTCTACCATTTTTCTGCAATTGAAAGTATATTTAGTTTGCTTTACTATAACAAGAATGAATTTATGCTTTGTTGCTTTTATCAATGTCAAGATCATCTTTAATACGCGCATAATTTTTTTCTGATTTAAGTGGTACACGTAATGTATATAAACACCTCACAAAAGATAAGTTGACAGTTAGTCTCATAAATCCAAGAACGAGAATCTCAGCTTAATGTTGACCCCAAATGTGAAATTCAAAACCATTATCATTATTTTACAAAAATCTATCTCAATTTTCATTCAGTTCTCATATTTTTGGTATACCTGCAGTTTAGATGGTTTAGATGTCAAATTTGAGGTCAGCATTAGCTGAGATTGCATACTTTTCATATTATGTCAATATTATTTCAGGTTTAAGGGCTCGTTCTGTGATTTACGGGGCTCAAACTAAGTATCTACTTATCTTTTGTGATGTGTTTATTATCTGTCTTAAGGGCCATGGGCGTCATTTCAGGGGGGGACAGGGGGACACGTCCCCCCCACTTTTTGAAGGGTGGGGGACATAATATCAAATGTCCCCCCCACGGTTTTGAACTCGATACTTAATACAGACGATTTATTTGCAAATTTCTTAACATTATCCACAAATATACGTGTTAGGAACACCCTTAGAATGCAAAAAACGCTAGGGCTTCAGGGCGCGAAGCCCCCTGACCTCCACCAAACTTAATACAAACGATTTATTTCTACAAAAATACGTGTTAGGAACACCCTTAGAATGTAAAAAACCGCTATGGATTCAGGGGGCTAAGGGGAGACTGAATTTCACGAGGGGGACGGACCCCCTAAAAAAAGAAAAAAATGGACAAGAAATTGAAATTTTCCCTTTGTATTGATATTTTAAATGTGAAAATCCAAAAATTTGCGCGCTTCGCGCGAATTTTCAGATATTATGTCAAATATCAGTAAAAAATTGCAAATTTTCGCAAATTTCAAGATTTTTAAAACAATTTGTAGCTTAAATTATCTGATTTTTTCGCGCGCTACGCGCGCATTACAAAAAAAAAAAAAAAAAAAAAAAAAATCAACATTTTCCTCCGACCATTTGTGCTCCTGGACCCCCCCACTCCAAAATGAAATGACGCCCATTTTAAGGGCTGATTGATTTTCCGTTACTGAATAGATTAAAGAATGTTTTATTGAAAAAAATCATCAGAATAGTAAGCGGGTGGATTTTCGGAGGTTTGAACACGAGAGGGCGCACTTCAATCTAATTTGCGTAATGATGAACATCAATGAAAGGATATTGATTTTTTTTATTGATTTTATCGATTTTATTGATTTTTTATCGATTTTATTGATTTTTTTACTCATAAACGGTCAGAACTCTTCATCATGCTCAATAAAACCCCAAATATTCCTTATTTTCCCCCAAATTATAAAATATCTTACTCGTTTCGATTCAAAATAAGCCCAAAACGCCCCAAACGAAAAAAATTACATAAGGTTAGGCTCTAAACACCCTAAATTGTCATAAAAAGGGCCTAAAATCGGTAAAAAATCCATAAAAAATCAATATAATCGCTGAAGATCAATCAAATCGAAAAAAATAATAAAATCTATAAAAAATCAATAAAATCGAAAAAAGATCAATATGTCCTTATTAATATTCATCATTATGCAAATTAGATTGAAGTGCGCCCTCCTGTGTACAAGCCTCCGAAATTGTTTCACTTCAAAGAGTCAAAACCAACTTTACTCAATGGGACCAAGTTTGAAAGAGGGTGATCATGGTGATAGAGGAAACATTTTTCAACTTTTGCGCTTCGTTTACGTTTGGTAATGTTTTTGATAGATTCGATTTAGTGATTACATAACTCTTATTAGGTAGGGGAGACCGGGGACACTTGTAACAGTTTTTGGAAATTCGGGTGTAACTGATGGTTAGAGAAGAATATTAAAATGACCTTATTCCGAAAGAGTCATCTGTCCGTTATAAATTCCACAAGGTTTGGAATTTGTCAAGTATCAGGATTTGTAGCAATTATTATTTGAAATTGAGTGTCCAGATGTTACAATTGTCCCATAGGTGTGGGTCAGTTGTAACAGGTGTCTGGGTCAGTTGTAACAACATAATAACTAATGGTATAGTAGGGAACAGTGGAAAACGGGGACGATTGTAACAGTGTTTTCGGAAATCAAGTATAACTCGGTTTATGTGGTTAGGGGAATACAATAATCATGTTTGTTGTAAATGTTATCCTCATGATTTTTCATCAAGCGTAAATCAGTCAAGCAAGTAATCTTAGAGATTTGCCTGTTACAATTGTCCCCGACCGGGGTGGCCATCTTTGTAGTACATTTGGCATAAAAGTAGACATGTAATGTGTTTAGTGTTTTCCTTGCCTGAATGACCTTACGGTGGTCTTTTAATCCTTAGAGCATCTAGCTTGTGCACGATCATTAACCATTTTTCTCAAAGCTATCAACATTTTTAAAACTTAGATAGTTGCTCAAAAAAATCGTTTTTCGAGCCTTAGAAAAAATTCTGTCCATCGACTTTAGTAGTGATTAGGGTGTAAATGCAGCAGAAATAGACAAATATTTATCATGTATATTGTGCTTAAAATAACCATCTTAAGTCATTTTCTCTAGGCTTGGGGTCTCCTGTTACAACGTCCCCCGCCCCGTGTTACAATTGTCCCTGGTCTCCTATTCTGTTTTTTTGTGGTGAAATGATATATTTTTAAACTTGTGTTTGTTTTAATGCCCCCCTTTTGCTCAATTTGTCGATTTTATGTCCACCGCTCACAACATTTTTGATGATCAGCAATTTCTTAAATATCAAATTTAGTTTTATTCCAGACCTACATTGAATGACCCGTCATTCTTGACAACGAAAAGCTCCGAATGACCCAATTTTATCACCCTCTACACTGATTGACCACTTATTTTTCCCCATATTGCCCTATTTTGAAAAATGGTAGGAGCAGGTACAGTTTCCTACCTTCCTGGGAATTGCTCTGACAAAATTCCGAAGTTGGTGTGCACCTAGGTATTTGATTCACTGAACTTGTTGGGCCAAATTTTATATGCACAAAATATATAACCAAGCACCGAGAGTTAAGCTTTTCTAGCACCATTGAGCCCCGGGGGGGGGGGGACTCAAGTTTGGTTTGGGTAGGGACGTGCCGCAGGGAAATTTGAAAAGCCACCCATCCAAATACCAATTTTCAAGAAAAAGGGACCCATCCATATACCAAATCTTCAAAATTTTGAGTCAAGTTTGATCAAAAATTGCATTTTTCGCCCAAATTTGCGCTATTTTGGCACAAAATGTCTAAAGTTTTGTGAAGAAATGTCCAAATTTTGGAAAATTTTGAAAAGTGACCCATCAAAATACCACATTTTGGGAAGAAAAAGGACCGATTGAAATACCAGAGAGCCTGATTTTGCTACCCGAATTTGCGGCACGTCCCCATAACCACTTTTGTACATAGTATCCCCCCCCCCCGGGCATTGAGCACTGTTGCCCACATTGCCAATGGGAAACCATTGTGCTCTCCGGGCAGTGTATGAGTCATTATTAGTGTAGTGCGCTCAATCCATGCAATATTAATCGCTATAATTCAATGTGGTGCGCCGACAAACCCGCCAATCAATTATCCAGCGCCGGGTTCCAGCGTCGTGTTTTCATAAATTGACACATTTTCGTTTCGTTTTATAACTTTCACTCTTTTCTTCACCATACCATATAACTGAAAATGTTGAAGCCTTACCGGTGCTCTGTTTGCAGTCGATACTTCACGAACTTTGGTCGCCATAAACAACATGTTGTGAGACACATATCAAAATACATCCGTCTTATATGTAACAACAAATTGTCACTGTCACGTTGGCATGGAGCACCCACATGTAGTGGATTGAACATCGTAAAACATGAAGTGAATTTATATAGGCCTACATGTAAATATTGTCATAAAGAATTTGCATGCAAAGCACATCTAAAAGAACACATCGGGATACACACGACAGAGAAACCTTATCAATGCGAATATTGTCAGAAAGGATTCTCATGGAGATCGCATCTAAAAGAACATATCATGATACACACTAAAGAGAAACCCTATCAATGCGAATACTGTCAGAAATTATTCACACGGAAAGAACATCTAAAAAAACACATCCGGAAACACACTAAAGAGAAGCCATACCAATGTGAATATTGTCAGAAAAGTTTCTCACAGAAAGGATCTTTAAACATACACATCAGGATACATACTAAAGAGAAACCCCCGGAGAAACCCTACCAATGTGACTATTGTAGGAAAAGATTCACAGATAAAGGATCGCTAAAACAACACATCATGATACACACTGAAGAGAAACCTTATCAATGCGAATATTGTCAGAAAAGATTCCCACAGAAAGGAAGTCTAAAAGAACACATCGGGATACACACTAAAGAGAAACCTTACCTATGTGAATATTGTGGGAAAAGATTTTCACGGAGAATGTTTTTCTTCCATATCAAGCAACACACTAACGAGAATAATTTCAAATGCGAATATTGTCCGGAAGAATTCACGCAGAAAGGAGACCTAAAGAGACACGTCAGGATACACGCTAAAGAGAAACAGTATGAATGTACATATTGCCAGAAAAAATTCTCATGGAGAGCAAGTCTTAGAGAACACATCTGGATACATACGAAAAAGAAATCTCATCAATGTGAATTTTGTCAGAAATTGTTCTTACGTAAGGGACATCTGAAAGTACACATCGGGACACATACGAACGAGAAACCGTACCAATGTAAATATTGTCAGAAAAAGTTCTCACAGAAAGGACAACTGAACATCCACATCATTGGGATACATACCAAAGAGAAACCATTCAAATGTGAACATTGTCATAAAGACTTCGCATCGAAAGGACATCTAAAAGAACACGTCCGGATACGACACACTAAAGAGAAACCTTATCAATGCGAATACTGTGGGAAGGGGTTTTCACGTAAAGGACAATTTAATGACCATATGAATATACACACGAAGGAGACCCCTTACCAGTGCAATTATTGTGAGAAAAGATTCCGAAGCAAAACAGCCCTCAAATATCATTCTACTAATCTACACCGTGACAATAAAGAGAAACCCTACAAATGTGAAATTTGCCAGAAAGGATTCATACAGAAAGGATATCTAAAAGAACACATCAGGATACACACTAAAGAGAAACCCTATCAATGTGAATATTGCCAGAAAAAATTCTCATTTAAAGGAAGTCTAAAAACACACATCGGGATACACACGAAAAAGAAATCTTACCAATGTGAATATTGTCAGGAATGGTTCGTACGTAAGACACACCTAAAAGAACACATCAGGATACACAATACTAAAGAAAAACCTCATGAATGTGAACATTGCGGGAAAACATTTACAACGAGAGCTTCTTTGAACTATCATGTCAGACAACATACTAACGAAAATCTTTACAAATGCGAATATTGTCAGAAAGGGTTCTCACGTAAAGGAAATCTCAAAGACCACATCAAGATACACACTAAAGAGAAACCTTTCAAATGCGAACATTGTCAGAAAGGGTTCACGCGGAAAAGATATTTTGATACACATATCTTGATTCACACTAAAGAGAAACGTCTCCAATGTGAATATTGTCTAAAAGGATTCTCAAGTGAAGGACATCTAAAAGAACACATCCTGGAACACACTAAAGAGAAACCGTTCAAATGTGAACATTGTCAGAAAGCGTTCACCCAGAAAGGGGATCTTGCTGAACATATCTTGATTCACACTGAAGGGAAACGTTACCAGTGTGAGTATTGCCAGAAAAGATTCGAACAGAAAGGAAATCTAAAATCACACCTTAAGGTACACACTAAAGAGAAACCCTACCAATGTGAATATTGTGGAAAAGAATTCTCACACAGAGGAGGCCTAAACGTACACCTCAGGATACACACTAAAGAAACACCCTACCAATGTGAATATTGCCAGAAAGGATTCTCACAGAAAGGAAATCTAAACAAACACCTCGTGATACACACTAAGTAGAATGTATTAATTTTGAAGAGAACAAAGTAACCTAACTAACCAGAATATAAGGAGTGTGTGTCATAGTTACAGAACATAATGGACATATCCATGCAAACAATGACAAATACGAAAATTACATTTTCTTTTCTTTTAAAAAAATGACTTTTTTAAAATGTCACATTTTGTTGACTAAAAAAACCCCGAAAGCTTGTTTTTGACTAAAAAGATCCGAAAGTTTGTCCTACATTATAAACTAACTAAATAAGTGTAGAGAAATGAGGGAAACAAATAAATACTAACCAGGGTGAGCTCCGTGCGAAAAAAAAGGTGAAATAATTGCAATTTTTATTTCAAACAAATGAAGAAAGGCCAAATTTCTTTATTTATATATGCATTTTTTAAGGTGCGTTTACACTGTGACGAATTGGGGGTAACGACAAGCAACGTAGACCTGCGAATTGCCGTTTTGAATTTTACACCCGCCATCGTTAGTTAAAGTCAGTTAACGCTCACACAAGCTGCTAGCCACGCACAATATCGTTACTATCAGTCGTTTTCAGTTACAACTTTTTAGTTGCAAATACTTTACCCTCAATCACAGTGCACAAGCCTTAGAAGTGGGACATTTTTCACTTATCCAAAAATTAAAAACGGATTAAGTGAGGTCACTGTCAAATCCTGTATTAGCAAATCATAAACAACTTACTCATTGATGGTATAGGCCTTCAAAAATGTGTCTGTATCAGACAAACTACTCAACGAATTTTGGTTAACTAAATTTTTGAATGGTCTATTATTATATATGTGCTTAGGCGGAAATGAGCAAAATATGGCATTGAATTCAGTAGAAAGGGGACAAAAAATAAGTGCCAAATTGCAAAGTTTTGAATCAGCGTTCTGGTTCTTTTTTTCCGCCTTGCAGATTGACGGCATCTTTTGATATATCCAACTTTAGAAATTTAGAAATAGAAAAAAAATTGTCATTGCTCCAATTCCAGAACATTAAAAATCAAAAACAACCCCATGTTATAATATAAGAAATCCTGGGAAGGCGGAACTTCAACTGATCAATATTTGACATCATAACAACGCTGAGTTACGTGTTCTTTTTACTATCTCAAGCAAAATCATTCAATAAGGACAAATGAAGCCAATATGAACGTGCTACAAATTTGTACGAATAATAAATTTTGTCTCCTCAACTGTCTTCACTTGAACTTTGCTTTCTTTGTTGTTGTTTAAATTTATATATTCTTGTGTAAATGTTTCTTCATTGTATAATGCAATTCAGCCTCATGGCTGCCATGTTATATGATCTAATAAATCTGAATCTGAATCTAATATCCCGCTTATTGGGGTTTGTAAGGCTTGTGTAAATCATGTGGATTTGATTACGTTATGCCTAGAAACTTTCCTTAACAACGTGAGTGAGTGGCGGGGGCGGGGGGGGGGGATGGAGAGAAAATGATTTGGAATACTTTAATTTAGATATTTCGGCCTACGGTGTAAATGATTAAAAAACTAAAACAACATGAAGAACACGCACATTTTTCTTTGCGTAAAATTATTAAAAAATGATGATTTTTGGTAGAAAAGAACGTCTTTTCGGTTTTCTTATTCATGATTATGCGAATGCGTATATCAGACAAATTGTAGATAATGTACACTCCCGGTCAAAAGTGTTTGCGAGGCTGTTACATCAGACATAATCGCCTTGTTTATATCAAATTATCCATGATTTTCGTGAAAATCATGTTCGTGTACATGCTTTATTTATCTAACATTAATAAATCAAACTCTCTTGCGATGTTTGACCTTCCGTAACCAGTGAAATTTGTAATTTTCTAAACCATGTCAAACCCACACTCAAATTTTCCGGAAATGATGATCAGTGCGCATGCGTAACCAATTAAGTTTAGTACGCAGTATTTATTTAGTAAATGTCCAGTAGACAGCAAGCAGTCGCGTGGCTCAACGGTATTGCATGAGACTCCGAATCTGGAGATCTTGGGTTCGACTCCGAGTCGTTTTGTAAATTTCTATTATTTTGTTTTTGCCGTGGCGTATTGATTTTTCTTCAATTATTCACTGTCACGACTGAAATTTTCGAATTTTTGGCATAATTTATATAAAAGAACCCAAAAGGTTACTTTTCAGTCAAAAAACACATGTCAGATTCATTAATTTTCAAATGAAATGCAAAGTTTTTAAATACAGCGAGGGCTTAGCCATTCAAATCGCAAGGTCTGAGTTACATGCACGCTGCTTGCATCAGATGACCCGTGGTGACAAAAGGTGCTGGTTATCGAAATCTTGGTGCCTGGTTATCGCAATACAAATCGCAGGCAAGTATGAAGAGTCGATATTAGGTACCTTTCATACACCACATCAGCGTATTAATTTCTCCTTGTTTTATCTTCAATTTTAAAGTCTTATAGGCAAAATATATTTTCCAAATTTCATCAATCTGAGTTTTCATATTTTTGCTAGCGGAATCGACCAAACTGACGTCTTTTTATCTTCTAAAACAAGATTTGATGTAGGGGTTGAAATTCATATGTTTAAAAAGGCTCAAAATCGTTGATTTTTATATCATTTTTTACCAATAGCAAAAAATTAACTCACACTATACGGGAAAAACTCCAAATTTTCATACCCACGTTCCCAATTTGCATTTGCTTTCTCCTTGTTCATTATAATTAGGGTTTAAAGTCAGCTTTATTGGCAGGTCACGTTAATAAAAAAAAATCACGCAACCAAGATTTTGTAATATCGATCGCGAGATCTGGAAAACACATTGCTCATTATAAGCTCATTTGCATAGGCCCACAGGACACCCTGCCAGTGATCAATACGACGAGATGGTAGATTTTACGCATAAGGCAGCTATAGCGGAATCGACTATTTGTAAACCCAGACAGCAGGCGAAGTTCGCTGATTTAGTGGACAAATGCATTGCTAAATAAAGTTAATGAGGCAGCTAACGATGTGATTGTTCCTCCCGAGGATATCGCGGAAGTTACCGATAAACTGGTTATCAATTTATCCGATCATGAACTGTCGGAACATGAGGACAGCGTTCTGAAACTTGGCTTAAATTTTAGCATGATCCCAGATAAAGTACCCATGGACGATTATCGAATCGGCTGCTAAATTGGTTGGCCATAATACAGCAGAAGCAGAAGAAATCAGAAATAAATCTTGTAATATTCTCCACTCCGCTAAGCTTCCACAAAGTAATGACATTACCGTACCCGTGAACAACGAAACGCGAGCAGTAATAATCCAATAAAGACATAATGGTGCTTCCTGCCGACAAAGGGAGAGCGGTTTGTGTGTTAAATACAACTGATTAGAGGACCAAAGCTAAGAACTTATTTAGTGATACCAACACCTACTCTAAACTCAAATTGAATCCAACCAACAAATACAAGGCTAAACTTGTTAAAACTCTTCAGACACTCGGAGACAATGGCGGAATCAATGAGTTGAAATATAAGGCGTTGTGTTATGAGGTAGGACGAATCTGCGTTACACACTGATGTAGAATGGAATTTGAATGTCGTTTCTTTTTAACGCATAGCAATTCTTTTCCTGTGTTAAAGTCCAAGTAAATTATATATCATTGTTAAGCTATGATTGTAAGGATTGTCAACAAACCACAAAAAATGGATATACAGAGTGGAACAAATGTCATATAGGGTGTAAGTATAGAATTTCATGCAAAAATGGTACCATAATTGTTTTCATCATATCTTTATAACTGTATGTAATTCAATAATCTGACCCCTCGAAATATGAAGGGGGTGCTATATACTTTTAAATAAACCAAACTTGTAATGAAGGAATTTGCTTCTGTACTGAGCTATAGTGTGATCAAATATTATTGAAAAGTCAATTGGAATCCATTGCTACAAATACCAATTTATATGTCTTCATCCAAAATTTCTTTTCATAATCATCCACAATTTCTTTTCATAATCACTGATTTATCATTTATTCATAAACAATAACCCTCCAGTAGGTACAACGACAGGTAATAGCCAATACTTATAATGCACCGTATAGTTGCCTCATTGATGCAATGGTTGTACCAGGTATGTATGCATTATGCATACATACTTGCTACAACCATATGATCCTCGCACCCCCACACAGCGCCATTTGAATGAAATTATTTCAAAAAGTAAAGAATAATTGAATATGAAAGAATGGGGACTTATAGCCGGATAAATTGTCAAGGTTATGGTTCATAAACCAAATCAATTGACCACTCAAATCTGAAATTATGGTATAAATACTCCTGATTTTTACCTAAAACTGTAACGCCTCCACCCTTTTACATACCTCACCTACCGACACAAGGCCATAAACAGTTGTATCCAACGGGTTGAGATGTACCGACATTTTATGGATTGCCAAAGGTGCACAAACATGACAAAGCTGCCGCACCATTAAGACCCATTGTTGCGTGTAGAGGATCAATTGCGTACAAATTATTCATCAAAATTTACTGCGGATTTGAGTTCACCACTAATGGCATCACACAATATCATATTCACAATAGCAAGGACTTGATTTCGTGATCATTGTGATTGAACCCGATGAGATACTCGTTAGTTATGACATCACAGCCTTATTCACGTGCACTCCAGTTAATGAAACTATTGATATTGTGGAATCAAAAACAGGATCTGTCGCTGGCGCAACGCACTAACATGAGTATCTCGCAAATTATCGAATTGCTTCGTTTTGTTCTCACGACAACTTATTTTTATTACAACGGAGACTATTACTCACAAGCTAAAGGTGCAGCCATGGGCCAACTTGTTTCCCCAATTATCGCAGATTTCTTTATGGAAGAGTTTGAAAAGCGGGCCTTAACAACATTTCCTAACCCACCATGTTTCTGGGGTCGATACGTCGACGACACTCCTGACCTGCTTGTGATTATAAAGAAAACGGAAGTTGATAAATTTACTCTCTGCACCCTCCTATCAAATTCACGATGTAACAGGAAGTCGACCGCAAACTTGCCATGTTGGACGTTTTGGTTACTCGCGAATGCAATGGTGAACTTAGCTTCCAAGCGTATCGCAAACAGACCCACACAAATCAGTACCTCAATTTTGCTTCACATCATCTGCTCCAACACAAATTGGGTGTCATCCGGACGCTAGCTGACAGAGCAAACAACATTGTCTCAAAGTAGAATGAAAGACTATCTGAAATTTCTAGCATCAGAAAATCCCTGGCAATCTGCGGTTACAAAAAGTGGGTCTGGCACTCAGGAAATCGCCGGAACTCTAGCAACAAACGCAGCAGCCGCAATAAGAACTGCAACAATCCAAGTAAAGGCAGTGTGACCATTCCTTATGTACAGGGCGACACTGAGGCTCTGCAAAGGCTGCTAAGGTCGCACCATATCACGACGCACGTCAAACCACAGTCCTCGCTTCGCTCCATAATAGTTGCTCCCAAAGACCCCACCAACAAACTTGACAAGTTGGGAGCGATCTATGGTTTATAATACACTGTCAGTCTTCGTACGTTGGTGATAGCGCTCGGCCCCTAGGCTGAGAGAGCATGAAAGACCTTCTCCTGTCGGAGAACACGCCACCAACGTAAGTCATCACATTGACCACGGAATTATAACATCATTTGGCTCTGAAGGCTGGTGGATGCTGGCCGCAAGCTACCAACGCTACAATACGAAGTCGTGAGACGTAAGTTAAACTCTTTTTCAATATTAATAAAGTAAGAATGTTGTTTTTGGAGTAGTATAGGTCCCACACATAACTTCGTTTACTGATGTTGACCCTATCTATACATTATTATGTTCTTAGCTGTCCGATTTCCAAAAAAACCGGACAGGGATATCGGACAGAAGCCAAAATATCAGATTTTGAACATAATAATGATAAAATTGGATGGGTTTTTTTTCGCATGATACTCAAAGATATTGGTCTTGCTATGAGTTTTAGAAATATCGAGCTCGACGGATATTTCGTAAAACTCATAGCTTGACCAATATCTTTTTGTATCATGCACTATCTATCCAATTTTATATCAAAATTGAACTCAGAAAAGAAGCTGTTCTGTGCCCGGGGTTCTGTGCAATGGGTGATTTTAATATCGACTTGTTAAAAACAGACAGAGAAAGATCTGTAAATGATTATTTGGATTTTATTTATACCCACTCAATTTCTCCTAATATTTACAAATCTACAAGAATTACAGCTACTTCAGCAACAGTAATCAACAACATTCTCACAAATAGCGATGATATACTTCGATCTTCTATTATAGTAACTGATATAAGCGATCACTTTCCAAAAGCTTTAACAGTCAATATTGATGTTGCTTATCGAAAGGGTCGTAGTGATAATTTTACTTATAAAAGAAACTATATAGTGATAAGAATATCGATAAATTTAAGCAAAAATTATCAGATGTCAAGTGGCACGAAATCCTAAACAACACTGACTAGACGATGAATGCTGACTAAAATAAATTCACTGGCACGTTCAAGGATTTATATAATGAATGTATCCCGCTTAAAAATGTAAGCCTAGGAAAAAGGATGAGATTTCACCGTGGATTATCAAAGGTCTGCTTAAAAGTATAAATAAGAAAAATAAATTGTATAATCATTATACAAATAGTCCAACTGAAGTGAGACTCCAAAAATTTAAGACCTATAAAAACAAACTAAATATGCTAATACGTAAGTCAAAGAGAATGTACTATTTTACGAAATTTGAAAAGTCTAAAAACAACATGAGAGAAACATGAAAAGAATTGGCAACGGTAAAAATCGTTCCCCACAGAGGACATTTAAAGATGATAAAGGCAATGTTAAAACAGATCTTCAAACTGTAGCTAATAAATACAACGATTTCTTTGTTAACGTGGGACCCAAGCTTGCATCGGTCATTCAAAACAACGGTAAACAAAATTATGAATACCTCCACAAAACAATACCATCTAGTATGTACATGAAGCCGATTGTTGAATTGGATATCTTCAAAGATAATTGAAAAGCTTAAGGCTGGGGTAGACCTTCAATTGGCATAAATGGTTTTTGTACTCTAACTCTCAAACTTATTGTATAAACTATATAAAAGT
>JXSR01S015588.1:22314-35408 GCA_000969725.1 Ophiothrix spiculata
ATTTTTGAGTCAATCTTATACATTTTCGAGTTAAAATTTCCCATTTTCGAGTTAATCTTATACATTTTCGAGTTAAAATTTCACATTTTCGAGTCAAAATTTCACATTTTTGAGTCAATCTTATACATTTTCGAGTTAAAATTTCCCATTTTCGAGTTAAAATTCCCCATTTTCGAGTTAATCTTATACATTTTCAAGTTAAAATTTCACATTTTCGAGTCAATCTTATACATTTTCGAGTTAAAATTTCACATTTTTGAGTCAAAATTTCACATTTTTGAGTCAATCTCATACACTTTCGAGTTAAAATTTCACATTTTCGAGTCAATCTCATACATTTTCGAGTTAAAATTTCACATTTTCGAGTCAGATTTCTACATTTTCAAGTTAAAATTTCCCATTTTCGAGTCACAATTTCCCATTTTCGAGTCAATCATAAACCTTTTCGAGTTAAAATTTCCCATTTTTCGAGTTGTGATTTCTTGATTTTTGAGTCAAAATTTCACATTATCGAGTTAAAATTTCATAATTTCAAGTTAGATTTCTAGATTTTCAAGTTAAATTTTCTAATTTTTAAGTTAAAATTTCCCATTTTCAAGTCAGATTTCTACATTTTCGAGCCAAACTCTTGTTTCCTTGGGCAAGAAAGTTTACTGTAATCGCTCCGTGGTTCGGACAGTCACATTAAGCTGTTGGTCCCATGTGCGAATACTCCTTCTTTGGATGCTGCATTAAGTGTATACCTAGTGAGTCTATGGAACCATACCTGGATTTTTGCAAATGCCTCATCTAATGGTTGTCCCCCCAGAATTAAGATGCTGGTGCTGCTTCTGAGGATCTGTGCCACTGGGAACACCAAATGCCTTTTTAGGCCAAGATTATTCAAAGATATTTCTTCTGCATGTCACGGGCATCCATGCAAATTTAAGACTTTTGGATATTGCTTTAGGTTTTTTGTAGTTCATGAATTGCAGACCATTAAAGAGCCATTGGACAAGTTAAACATTATTACAAACCCTTCAAATAAAATGTATAAATCTGACTTTAAAAGGAAAGAAATCATACTTGAAACTGTAAAATTTTAACTTGAAAATGTTAAATTTTGACTCGTAAATGTGAAATTTTGACTCGTAAATGTGAAGTTTTAACTCGAAAATGTGAAGTTGTAACTCGAAAATAAAGAAATCTGACTCGAAAATGGGAAATTTTAACTCGAAAATGTATCAGATTGACTCAAAAATGTGAAATTTTGACTCAAAATTGTGAAATTTTAACTCGAAAGTGTGAAGTTTTAACTCGAAAATAAAGAAATCTTACTCGAAAATGGGAAATTTTAACTCGAAAAAGTTTAATTTTGACTCAAAAATGTATCAGAATGACTCGAAAATGTGAAATTTTAACTCGGAAATCAAGAAATCTGACTCGAAAATGGGAAATTTTAAGTTGAAATTGTGAAATTTTTAACTCGAAAATATAAAATCTGACTCTAAATTGGGAAATTTTAACTCGAAAAAAAAATTTGACTCGAAAATGTGCCAATGTTAACTTGAAAATGTATCAGATTTACTTGAAAATGTATCAGATTGACTCGAAAATTGAAAATTTTAACTCAAAAATTTATAAGATTGACTCGAAAATGTGAAATTCTGACTCGAAAATGGGAAATTTTCACTCGAAAATGTGAAATGTTAACTTGAAAATGTATCAGATTGACTCGAAAATGGGAATTTTAACTCGAAAATTGGAAATTTTACTTCAAAAAAGTTAAATTTTGACTCGAAAATGTATCAGATTGACTCGAAAATGTGAAATTTTAACTCGAAAATCAAGAAATCTGACTCGAAAATGAATAAGATTCACTCGAAAAGGTTAAATGTTGACTCGAAAATGGGAAATTTTAACTCGAAAAATGTATAAGATTCACTCGAAAAGATTAAATGTTGACTCGAAAAAGTAAAATTTTGACTTGAAAATGTGGAATTTTAACTGGAAAATATAAAAGATTGACTCGAGAATGTGAAATTCTGACTCGAAAATGGGAAATTTTAACTCGAAAAAGTTAAATTTTGACTCGAAAATGTGCAATGTTAACTTGAAAATGTATCAGATTGACTCGAAAATGTGAAATTTTAACTCAAAAATGTATAAGATTGACTTGAAAATGGGAATTTTAACTCGAAAATTTATAAGAGTGACTCGAAAATGTGAAATTTTGACTCCAAATTGTTAAATTTTAACTCAAAAATGGGAAATTTTTACTCAAAAATCAAGAAATCTGACTCGAAAATGGGAAATTTTAACTCGAAAGAGTTAAATTTTGACTCAAAAATGTGTTAGATTGACTCAAAAATGTGAAATTTTAACTTGAAAATGAAGAAATCTGACTCGAAAATGGGAAATTTTAACTTGAAAAGGTTAAATGTTGACTCGAAAATGGGAAATTTTAACTCAAAAATGTATAAGATTGACTCAAAAAGGTTAAATGTTGACTCAAAGGTGAAATGTTGACTCGAAAATGTAGAATTTTAACTCGAAAATATAAAAGATTGACTCGAAAATGTCAAATTCTGACTCGAAAATGTGAAATTTTAACTCGAAAATATAAAAGATTGACTCGAAAATGTGAAATTTTAACTCGGAAATGTGAAATTTTAACTCGAAAATGGGAAATCTTGAATCAAAAATGTTGACTCGAAACTCAGTTTTTTGACTCGAAACTCGAAAATGTTGACTCAAAATTCGAAACTCAAAAAAAACAAAACACCTAAATTTATAGGGCTTGAGTTTTTATCTTAATATTGTTTACAACAGGCATCTGAAAGTAAACTAATTTACCCCCTACGAAAAGTGTTATTGCCCTATGCAATTTCCCTAGCCATGTCAATGGCTTAATTATTTTATGGTCCAGTGGCCCTTTGTATTCAAGAGATTGTTCAATCAATAATGCCTACAGTGGAGTGGATTCATAGGGAATGGTTCAGTTTTCCGTTTTCCTTCAGATGGAGTAGGTGTATTGATGATTTATAAAAGCATAAAAATTCCCGCCCACCACTCCCCCAAAAAACAATTAATTTTAGTAGCACTTTAGCTCCCAGATCATTTCATTAATTAAAAAAAAGGGTTATTATATGTTGGCAGTAATGAAATTGGATGAACAAAGTACATACGTATATCATGTTAAATAGGGTTCTTGGGCATCATTGGGTAATGAGGTTAACTTTTAATATCTATACATGTGTATGTATGCCAGTCTTTAATATATGTGCCTAAGTAGTTTCTGTGCAAGTGTGTATGATGCAAAGGAAACCACACATTGAGTTATTTAATGAACACATGGTAAAAGAAAAATGTCTTAAGATCTCTTTGTAAAACGACTTAATGAAACAAAAAGCAAAGATAGTGATCATGTATTTTTGTTAAAGAGTATACAACAACATTAATGAGTGTAGATATGTATAGTATGGAAGTGCATAAAAATGGAATTTGGAATCAGCTTAAGACAATTTCTTACAGGTCTTACGGTTAAGTGAATGTATTTGAAAACTGATACTTATGTGTACTACAACAGCGTTTGTAAGCTTTGGAAAATTTGCTTACATGACAAACCAGTTTGAAAAGAATATTACTACAAATGGATGAATCAAAGCTACATATATAAAAGAAGGTCAAGTGGTTTATATAAATACCTTACAAAATGACAATTGTGTAGTAAAAAGTACGATAAAGTATTGATACATTGTTAATCAGCTTTATAATGCAGATAATAGAGTCTTGATAACATTTAAGTCAAATTCAAAATCATGTCTACATGTATTTGCGTCTTGTTCACATTCCTGAAAATGGGTAGATTACCAAGATGTATAAGAATGTATTACGTATAATTACGTATAAAAGTCATAATGATATATTCATGTTGCGCTGATTATGTACCAGCAAGCAGTTAGGCGGTATTTTCTTTGCGTTTGCCGCCAACTGCAACCTCAAAACAAGAAAAATCTGAATACATAAGGTTATATTAACTATTTTAATGATAAATAAATAAATGGGAAATGGAAATTATCAAATTTAACAGGTAAACTGTGACTGTCATAAATATTGCATATTTTGGAATTCTTACTTTGATAATGATGATTGTAGGGGAAATAGTTTCCAGATCATGTGTAATGATAATGATAACTGTGAGGCTTAGGGTAATTTACTTTGAGTTGTAGGGGAGTAATTTACTGTTCCAAATCATAGTTAATGATACATGTAATGTTAATGGTGATGCCTTGGGTAACTTACTTTGAGGGTGGGGGGAGTAATTTACTGTTCCAAATCACATTTAATGATAATGGTGATGATTCCTATATGTTACGTTAATATTCAGGTCACATAATGTCAAAAATTCCCATTGTTTTATATTTTAATAATGGCATGGTTGTTAACATGTTGACTAATAAATAAGAGCCTACTCAGGCAGATTGGTACCCAAATCCTATATTTATTCAAGTTGTTTAATTTCGTTTGGGGGTAACACAAGTCACACTAGAAATACCAAAACTATTCATGAGTTATTATCATAATGACCATTATCACTTGATATCTTGCATTATTCTTATTGCCGTTCTTCTCAACTTGAAACTAATTGGTGCTTAAAACTGCTTGGTGCTTCGATTCTCTCTCTCAAAAAAAGGAATATGTGGGCTGCTCTGGCAAAATGAGAGTAAAGACGCATTTTGAATCTACATTTTGAATAAATGCTGTCTAAAGTAAAAAATAGGGTGAAAAAGTCAAATTTTGTTTTTTTGACATAAAACGCCTTCATGCATAAGTGTTTACATATACCTAAAGTTTTGTAGGTCAACTTTGTCGGGAAGTGCAATTATTCACAGTTAGTTGATTGTGTGTTGCTATTATACATTGTAGTAATCAGTATCTTTGAAATCAATTTACAGCTAATTTTTATTGCGATAAATTCAGTGGACTACTTTGGAATTTGATCTCTTCATGAAGAATGGAGAAAGAAAGTGTGACATATATATCATTTGAAAACTGAGATTATAGAGAATTAAATATCTCATAAAATGAAATTTGCGACTTTCCTCTCATTTTGCCAGAGCACCCCTCATATATTAGAAATACATACACTGAAAAAAGGAAGCACTTTTATCACTTTATCTTACAATTTTCTCATTTATGTAGCATATTTTAAAAACTTTCCTATTGTTTTCACTACAGTGTAACCAGCATATTACTAATGGAGAGCAAAGGTGTGAGAAGTAAGATCAGGAAGTTGTCAAGCTCTCAAAATGTCCCCACTTATTCGATACAAAAATGGCACGGTGCAACCAAGGTGGACCACAGGCATCTATAGCAAACCATGGGTAATGATTATGGTCAACACATATAGTTTTATTGTTATTTTTACAAATTGATACCATGGCCAGAAATCATGCTTTCATCATGGTCAATCCAAATTGTCCATGGTCAATCATGGTCAAATCTGTCTAGGTCAACTATGGTCAAATTTGCCATATTTGATCATAATGATTCTTCATTTTCAACTGTTTTAACTCTTAATATTACAATATTGCTTTAAAATGTTTACGAAATAACTTTAATGCAGACACTTGTTGCATCAAATATCCTATGAGCAAAAACAGTCTAGACTGGCCCTCATACTGATAGACTGATTATACTGTGCCCTACTTATTACAAGAATCTATGTCAAATTTGATTTCTGACTTCACCCGATTGGCCATGGAGAAGGAGCAATTGGCTTTTGCCTGCATGTTGATTAAATACCACCAAATTTGGTTGGAATTGAAGTTGTGTTCAATCAATTTTTGATACCCAGTGTAAAGCTTGATGTACTAGGATGCAGGAGTGCAACAAGGACACATGATGGAAATAACTTCCTTTAGGCCAAAAAAAAATTGTTTGGTTGTCCTCCACAACATTTTTGAGCATTATTTTTTTTAATGTCAGTCAAAGCTACACCAACTTATGGCCTCTTTTAAGATACAGATAAGTCTACTGTACCGAAAAATCTCTTAATACAAGTTTAAAAACAGTATTTAAATGTAAACAAAATGAAAAAAAAAAAACTTGAACAAATATTTTCAACAGATCAAATTTCTCAAAAAAAAAACCTTTATCTGGAAAACTGAAAATTAGGCGCGGTATACTTTTGTACAGTAAAAAAAATTCCAGTTTTGAAAAATGTGGAAGACAACCAAACAACTTTTTTTTGGCCTCACCCTGGTACATCCAATTACATTTTGCTCAACAATGGTTGATTTAACCAGAAGCGTAGGTTTTTTAAGGCACTCCCGGCTTTATCCAAATTTAATGCAGTCTTATGGGATATTGTGGGATAAAATAGATAGCGGCTTTAACCAGCCACAGACCTGTACCAAGATAGTGTAATCCCTCTTGCATGTAATGTGTACATCCTACAGGCATAAATGTTGTCTGACCAGTCATTTTTAACTCCACAGACACTTATGTACCAGAGAGCCTTAAAGATATTGCCCACGATTTTCATAAATTTGAAAAAGCTACAGCATAATTAATTTACACCTAATATAGTGCAAACACATTTCAAAGTCAAAAATCTACACAATTGCTTTTAAACATGAATTCATTAAACCCTGTTTCAATCACTTGTGTTCCTTCCCTAACTCTCAAATTTCTTTAAAATATCACTCTTGGAGAATTATAAAAACATATTTTTTCAACTCAAATATAGCTAAAATTCAAATATATATTGGATTGAATTTGACCTGGTAAAAAAGCTAAATCAACACAACAAGCAAATTTGTACAAAATGATATCGTCATGTGACTGCAAGAAAGTCGTATCTGCAATAGCTGCCATTTGTCATAAATTTTGATCGCACACTGTATAATCTCCAGTCTTGAGTCAGTGTTACCGTCACCTGAAGAACCATTTCAAGAACCACTGTCCTGACATAAGACAGTGAAATTTTGGGGATTTTTCACATTCTTGTGACAAGTTGTAAAATAAATATAACTTAGGGCAGCCATTGCAGATATGACTTTCTTGCACTCACATGACGATATATGCTTATATATTTATGAAAGAAATGACTTTTTCAATAACGGTATTAATTTAAATTTAGAGTCTAATTAAATTGACTATGTAGGCCTATAATACATGATGGGATACATGAAAATTACTACAGTGTAATATATATAGAATCAGCATTCTTTTTAAGTAAATAGGGAAAACACATTTTGTCAATAGCATCAATGCATACTTGTTATGAAATGCCAAACTATATCAGTTATTTGAATTTGAAAGTACTTGCATAAACATATTGTCATACTATATAGTATTTCAGCTTTAAACTTCTTTGCTGTGGAATTCCAGCTTTAACAAATCTAGACAAAAGGATGTCATGCTTAACCCACACGTCTAGCTTTCATCTGAGTTGCTTTAAGCGATCGTTGGCTCTTAAAGCCATACCAGCGAATTCCCGTGAAATTGTCACCGGATGGTCCCAAATAAATCCCGTTCAAATTTGATTTTAAATTGTCACCGGATGGTCCCAAATAAATCCCGTTCAAATTTGATTTTGAGCAAGATCCAAACCACCAAGCTCCTTTATTTACAGTCTTAGCACAATGTATGCCGAGATAACTATCATTATCTCTATCCCTGGTGCTAAACGCTCTATTATTGTGATAGCCCAATGAATCTCCAGCAGTACCACTGTAACTGCCTATATTGAGCATATAATTTGATGTAGCATTGCCAATGCTAAATGAATCATACAAGGCATGCGCTGTGTCCCCATCGAATGCCTCCAAGTCAACACGTAGCTGCCATTTGCCGGAATGTGTAAGTGCATAAATGTATTGAAGTCCAAGCCAATACTCTCCTTCTGCACTCCCAAAACCATTCTCATACTGAGTCCAATTTAGATAAAAGTCAACAGATCCATCAAAGCGTTTTTGAAAGACTGTCCAGTTGCCACCATCGGTTTCCATATCACAATACACTTGTACAGAGTACGAGGTCTGCCACGGGTATATGGTATAAACACCGTTGCCTTTGGACATTCCATTTGAGAATATATCTTGACAGTCTTTTGGATTGAGAACCGGTGAACTTTCTTGGGTATCTGCTTGATTGAGAACTTTGGGTCCAGGTAACCTTTCTTGCAAAATAGTCACTTGACTTTGAAGAAGATTGGTCATATTCTCCATAAGAGCAGTCATGGTTTGCATGTACTCTTCCTGCTTTTCCATATGATTATTAACAGTTTTCATTTGCCATTCCTGTCTTTCTATCTGACTAGTATTAACAAGTGTGGCCACATTTCTCATTTGCTGTTCCTGTCTTTCCATCATCTCCGGAATGAAATTTACAATCACATCACTGATATTTTCAGGAATGTTCAATTGATCGGTGAGAGAGCGCTTTATCGGAGCGCAACATATTGGCATAAATACCACAGACATAAGCAGTGTGCTGACGATGCAAGACATATACATGATGGTGAGCAGTGGTGACAATAATATGATATCAATAACAATTGTGAAGCTTAGCAAACGAGATACTAAATTGCAAATCCAAAATTTTACAGTACACTATACTGTCAGTGGCAAAATCAACAAAGAATTGTTGTGTGTTAACTTCAATATAGAACTGCAGACTGTCAAACCAGGAAAGCAATAGTGATTTAACATTAGTATACCAAGTATCAACAATGCCAGTTAGACCCTAGCTATTACTTTGTCATCAAAATTGTGCAATCATGTTTTCTGCATATTATCAGTATTTAATGCCTTTTCATGGTATATTTTTGTACCATCATCATATGACAGATGACATATCACAATTTGGGTACTTTATTTGACATATTGATTTGAAGTGACCTGCATGTTATTCCATTACATGTAAACAGGATGTTAACTCAGTTTCAATATCAGGGTTCAATTAATTTCATTTTGTATTTACAAAATGGTTTTGTTGTGCTTAATATAAACAAACCCTACCCATGTTAGCTGGCAATTTACCTAATGATATTCCACCATGTCTTCAAAATTGTGCGTGTGTTTGTTTTTTTCGAATTTCGAATCAACATTTTCGAGTTTCAAGTCAAAAAAATTGAGTTTTGAGACAAAATTTTCGAGTCAAAATTTTCCATTTTCGAGTTAAAATTACACATTTTTGAGACAATCTTATACATTTTTGAGTTAAAATTCTCCATTTTTGAGTCAATCTTATACATTTTCGAGTTAAAATTTCACATTTTCGAGTTAAAATTCCCCATTTTTGAGTCAATCTTATACATTTTCGAGTTAAAATTTCACATTTTCGAGTTAAGATTTCCCATTTTCGAGTTAAAATTCCCCATTTTTGAGTCAATCTTATACATTTTCGAGTTAAATTTCCCTTTTTCGAGTCAGAATTTCCCATTTTCGAGTTAAGATTTCCCATTTTCGAGTCAAGATTTCCCATTTTCGAGTTAAAATTCCACATTTTCAAGTCAAAATTTCACATTTTCGAGTTAAAATTTCACATTTTCGAGTCAACATTTACCCATTTTTGAGTCAATCTTATACATTTTCGAGTTAAAATTCCCCATTTTTGAGTCAATCTTATACATTTTCGAGTTAAAATTCCCCATTTTCGAGTCAGAATTTCCCATTTTCGAGTTAAAATTTCACATTTTTAAGTCAAGATTTCCCATTTTCGAGTTAAGATTCCACATTTCCGAGTCAAAATTTCACATTTTCGAGTTAAAATTTTACATTTTCGAGTTAAATTTCACATTTTCGAGTTAAAATTCCACATTTTCGAGTCAATCTTATACATTTTCAAGTTAAAATTTCACATTTTCGAGTTAAAATTTCACATTTTCGAGTTCAAATTCCACATTTTCGAGTCAAAATTTAACATTTTCGAGTCAACATTTAACCTTTTCGAGTCAATCTTATACATTTTTGAGTCAAGATTTCTTGATTTTCGAGTTAAAATTTCCCATTTTCGAGTCGGATTTCTTGATTTCAGAGTTAAAATGTCACATTTTCGAGTCAATCTGTGTTAAATTTCCATTTTTCGAGTCAATCTTACACATTTTCGAGTTAAAATTTCACATTTTCGAGTTCAAATTCCCCATTTTTGAGTCAATCTTATACATTTTCGAGTTAAATTTCACATTTTCGAGTCAAAATTTCCCATTTTCGAGTTAAGATTTCCCATTTTCGAGTCAAAATTCCCCATTTTTGAGTCAATCTTATACATTTTCGAGTTAAAATTTCACATTTTCGAGTTAAAATTCCCCATTTTTGAGTCAATCTTATACATTTTCGAGTTAAAATTTCACATTTTCGAGTCAATCTTATACATTTTCGAGTTAAAATTTCACATTTTCGAGTCAAAATTTTACTTTTTCGAGTTAAAATTTCCCATTTTCGAGTCAAATTTCTTGATTTTCGAGTTAAAAATTCCCACTTTCGAGTCAAAATTTAACATTTTCAAGTTATGTCACATTTTCGAGTCAGATTTCTAGATTTTTGAGTCAAAATTTAACGTTTCCGAGTAAATCTCGTACATTTTCAAGTTAAAATTTTACAGTTTCAAGTATGATTTCTTTCTTTTTAAAGTCAGATTTATACATTTTATTGATGAAGACATGAAGTAATAACTTGTCCAATGGCTCTTTAATGGTCTGCATTTCATGAACTACAAAAGATTGATTACTAGTACATAATTTATGAACATGATGGGGCTAATTGGCCAAAACCTTTCCAGGAAGCATTAACTCCACATGGGAAAACATGAACCCAGTCCTATATTTTACAAGTCAGAGTTAAGATCCCAAGGGGTCAAAATACATATATGATACTTTTCAATACAGGGTGAATCAAAATGGTTAGTACTAAAAATATATATATTTTTTTTAAATACTTCCCATTCCATATTGAAATTCAGAATTGATGGTAAATTTGTTGTCTTAATTTGCAAAAGAGTGAGAGTATTTTGCTATTTCGTTTCCAAGAACAGGATGATTATGCAAAGGCACCAGTGTCGTTTGGTCATGTCAGTAGTCTTCGTCCAACAGGCCTAAGTTCCTGGACCCCATGGGCAAAAATGATTACGTATTTAATCTCCAGTGGCACCAAACCTAAAGCAATAAATTTGCATGGATGCCCGTGACATGCAGAAGAAATGTCTTTGAATAATCTTGGCCTAAAAAGGCATTTGGTGTTCACAGTGGCCACCATATGCACAGATCCTCAGAAGCAGCACCATCATCTTAATTCGGGGGGAGGGGGGGGCGCATTATTCTGATACACTTAGATATAATAGGCAATAATGGTTTTCTGGAAAGGGGCTGTTAGGAATTTGAACATTCCATTGAATAGTACTCATTCATATCTTTCCAGGGATGTGTTTCTTTTCACAATAGCCCAGTGTTTACCCACATTGCTGACACCTCAAAAACGTCAGAAACCTGTACAGAAGTATAGGAGTTGAATTGGATTTGCAGGTATATTGTACAATGTTGCATTGCATCGTGGGATATTGTGAAAAGTGTATAAGATTGACTCGAAAATGTGTAATTTTAACTCGAAAATGTATAAGATTGACTCGAAAATGGGAAATTTTAACTCCAAAATTTGAAATTTTGACTCGAAAATGTAAAATTTTATCCATTTTCCTTTATTCAGTTGCCTCTTTGTGACCTCTGTTCAAGTTCATTACACATTTGTTTTGTTGATGAATGAGAATGTATTATAAATTCCTGCCACCAAGGCTGAAAGAGACTGCAGAGTTTACTCTCGGAATTTTAATGCATGACCCCATTCTTGCCTTCTGAAAGTAATAATATGTGACCATGACGAAACACCTGTTTTTACACTATTTTAGATTATGATTACCTAGCTCATCTATGCTCCTTTCATCAACGACTTTTTGGTCTTTGATAACTGAGGTATCCATCCATCTGTGAATGATGCTCTATTACACAATTCCAGCATTCGTTGTATTAGTAATAGCAATCTCTGTAAACCGTTTTAACCATTATACCACACTTGATCAACTCGTTTAGTAGTTTAACCATGAATTTATTGCAAACTCATGGTTTTTAAAGTGTTCCTATTCCTCCTCCTCTGTCTCCCTTATTCTTGCTTGATCTGCTTTTGTAATAATTATTTAGTTACAATCCTACTTTTGACTTTACTCAAATAATTTTATTGTCTGCACCCGCACCCTTGTCCCAAATGCACGACCTGTCCAACTTTATGTCCCAATATAAATTTATTCATTCTCAGTTTGATAGCCTTCTCAATTCACATGCTTCGTCTTCAGATAGCTCAAACAATATTGACCACTGCATATCGTGTGATTGTAAATACTATGATCTAAACTCAATTAATGAGGGCGTCCTTAACCAAAATAGTTTTTCCTTATTTCATCATAACTGTAGGAGTCTAAACAAAAAAGCAAGCACCGTAGTGGATTACCTTTCGACAATCAATCACGATTTTGACGTAATTGGTTCAATTCAGCTGATGAATCTAATCTTATTGATCTTGTGAATTATACAAAGATAGATTGCATTTGTTCCGATCGTTCTGGTGGAGGAGCATCAATATTTATCAACCTAAAACATAATTTCATTCAAAGATCAGACCTCAACTTAGACACCCCAGATTGTGATACAGTTTTTATTGAAATCCCCAGCACAAAAACAATCATTGGCGTAATCTACAAACCAGAATACGTCCACTATCATGAATTCACTTCGCAACTTGAATCTGCCCTGAGTACAATTTCAAAAGAAAAGAAAAGATGTTTCATCATGGGTGACTTCAACTTAGATCTTCTTAAATTTGACCAAAACCATCAAGTCAACACTTTTGTGAATCTAATGTTCTCCTATTCATTATTTCCATGTATCGATCGTCTGACTCGAGTATGCGCTACAAGAAATGGCACCACGATTTCCCTCATTGATAACATCTTCACCAACGATTCTGACCATAAAATGAAATCTGGAAACCTTACTACGGATATATCTGATCACTTTCCCAACTTTGTATCTACAAAAGGTACCTTACTGGAAACACCTC
>JXSR01S015589.1:15523-28624 GCA_000969725.1 Ophiothrix spiculata
ATATTTTAGCTACACTGGAAAGTACAAATTGACGCATAAGGAAACTACTCTTTGTTATTTGACACCAGACTCGTATATACAATGGGCGTGTGAAATCATAGAGTCTGTTTCTATACAGGCTCTATGGTGAAATCAGCAGGCCCAGGACATGTCGGCAGCCATGGCGGATCTAGTTCAAGTTTGTTTTCAATAAGTTGACATTTATGCCATTTCTCGTTGAATTGTCATTTCCTTCATTTATTAGCAAACATCCGACGAAATTCCGACAATTGAAACTTTAATAACGATTTTTCGGAAAAGTGGCAATATTGCCCAAAATCGAAATTTTCGGTTCAGAAATATTTTGTGTCGTCACCCTATACTGTAATATCAAACAATATAACTATACGCTATTGTGTTAAAAGGGAACATGGTTAACAGGTGGGGTTAAATTTTGCACAATGTTGGGTAAAATTTGACACAATGTTGGGTAAAACGTGCAAAATATAACCCAACCTGTTAACCATGTTCCCTTTTTAACACAACTTTGTTTACAGTGTAGGCGTGTATATGTTGGTAACAACCACCCCACCCCACCCGCAAACCCTCAGGAAGACGTACGCGTGTTACAAAACATGGCTCAGGAAGACGAGGGTAGAGGTGTCATTGTATCCATATAACATGGTCTATGCAACATTTAAAGAAGTGAGAATGACAAGAGGTTACTGCCTTAACGGCTGATATGGGTTGGATGGTCACATTTATGTTGACGCTGTTTGGTGCCTGCGCTGTTCTAGATTGAATCTAATTTATATAAACACTCTGTGCCTCGGCCGATTTTCAAGAATTTGGTATCAATGGAAAGAATAGATCACAACTGGTGTTAGCGTATGAAACAACGTAGTAGAAAACAGCTTAGGATGATAAAAAATTCTAATAATACTACGCATTTAGCAATACCATCTTTGTTGTTTGTTTGCAGTGTTTAAGTATTAGTGAAAAGTGCCAAAGGGAAAAAAGTCACCTAATTTGCATATTGTCAAAAGATTAACGCCCAACAATATACAAACTACAAATTATAGGCGTACGTTATGAACAAGAGCTATTTGTTCCCTGAGAATGGAATAAACCTTTAGTGAAAATTGCCAAACAAAACAAGTCACCTAATTTGTATATATTTAATTGACGACCAGCTTGAATTTAAGGTTTCGGATTTCAAACGAGTAAATGGTCAACAATGTACAAACTCTAAATCTATCCAAAACAGCAGTTAATGCCAGCTCTTGTCATTTTCACTTTTTTAATTATTTGCAAAGACCATGCTTTAAGGATTAAAATTACACATTAATGAACTTCACACGATTTCCAGAAGTCAAGATATTGTCCGTCAAAGGTTGTCAGGTAGTAAAACGTATAATTGAGATAAATGCATTCAAAGATTAGTAAGCCCTATATTTTCTGTTGATCGTCTTAAGAATATGCCAATTTATTTCACATTTCCTATCATTTTCTTGAAATGAAACTTTGCTGGTATTTTTGCTTAGTAAACACTAGGACTGTGAATCTGTTAAAAAATCAATTTCAGCAAATAACGACCTTGACATGTATTTTCACCTGTAGCGCAAAATGAAGTTTCTGGCATTTACTGCTCATACGGGCTGGACGGTCACAATTTGTTTTTGAGAATGATAAACACTTTTGATAGTGGAAAGAGCCTTCAGCTGATGGTTTGAAACTGTCATGCCGCCACCACTTTGAAATCACGTGAGAACTCAGGCGGTGGCGGACAGGCCATTGCCACTGCCAATATTTACGAGACACCGGCAATACCCAAAATGATACTAGCCTGTCCATATACAGCTCAGTGGTATTAACGAACCCGTAATCTTCCATATTTGGTCATAAATAACAACACGTGACCAGATCAGTAATAGGATACGAATAACTGTACAAAAAATTAGGTTTTGATAATGCGTGAACCCAACAGATTTAGAGTAATATAATTATGTTTAATTTTGTGACATCGCTTTTGTAATTTATTTGATCAATTTATAAGAAGTTTTTGTAATATTTTCAAAACACAGTTCGCGGCTCTGCCAATTACGATACACGTAAAATGTATCCCTAAGTTTGCGTTTAGAAATCCCTAAGCCTAAATCAAGTAAATCGTGTCCTCAGCCGCCTGTGAGAACTTGAAAAAGTTCGGTCACCAAAAAGTTCATGGTTTCCCGGTATGCATCAATAGCAAACACACCTATGCATAACAAAATAACAAACCCCGGGTCCACTCAAGTTTGAAGTTAAGTTGCAGGCATAGCGTGTCCAAGAAAATGGTGAATTGGGGTTGTTTAAACTTGTAATTGAAGATGAATCAGGTGACACCTTTAAGGTTGTCGAAAACAGGTACTTTTTCAAACTCTAGTGTTAAAGGTAGCGTAAAAATCTCCATTTAGGGTGTGAATGGCGGAAAAGGGGTATACTTTGGCTTCAAAAAACACTCTTTAGTGGGTGTTTTGAAAATGCCTGTAGAATTGTACTTGAGTGCCACCCCTTCCCCTGGGTAACAAACTAACGTATAGTATAATTCGTTCACGGTATTTTGCCTATTGCCTTTTCAAGTTCAAGTGCAATGTGACATGAATGTGATATACAACAAATACAGTGTCCTAAGATATAAAACAGAAGACAATCCGTTGTATTTTTATGTTCTTTTTCACGAGCGACACACACGGTAGCAGAACGTCATGTTTACTGCAAGTCTTTGCCCATTCATGTTTACACGTGTCAGAATATCACAATTTTGTTTGTATGGAATAGAGTCTCATGTTTATACATGAAGCTTAACTAGTAATTTCACACCCATGATCAAAGTCACAATGATGTCAACAGACTTGTTTTAAATGTTGACGCCTTTTTGCCGAAAAACTTATAATTTCTTGATGTCGAATATTTCATTCGTAGGCTTAATACTTTTAACCGGTATTGAATTGCAAAAATATTATGGTGTTGATTTTGATTGATAATGTAATAAAGATGATAAACATGCGTCGTTTGCTTGAAAAACGCACGTGAATTACAACTATTACGACTCTGAAATCTCCACGTATGAACTTTGTGTTGCCTGTTTTTAATTACTACATTATCTATATTTTGTCAAATATTAGCATTAGTATAATTTACTTGCAAATTCGAGCAAATAGAAAAACACGTCCTTCTATTGTTTCTGTTTTAGATATCAGTTGATGATCATTTAGCTCAGCCTCGTAATGCATGGCTAACCCGCACCACAAGACATGGTTCGAATCTGCATTGGGTAAGATGATAAAATAATCTCAACTGAAAAAAAAAACGAAATCTGTAAATATACAAGTACGCCAAGCATATCGTAAGTTGTTAGATTATGCCAACAAACCTTTGCATCTATGACAGACATAATTTGGATGAAACATGTATTTTTGAATATACCCCCAGGATCACGTATCCAAAATAGGCCAGGGCCCATATCCATGAAACACCGCTAACTCTAGTTGGCTGCTAACCTATATATAGACTATATATTGTTTACGGTACCTGTCAAAATTTGACATGTAGACAAAGAGTTAGCAGCCAACTAGAGGTAGCGGTGTTTCATGAATATGGGCCCAGGGCTATAATCTTTCTATACTTTTAAATGCTACAATTGGACAGCAAGAACTCTTATGCTGCTTCCAACTCGTGTAGTTTTGCAGCTTTGACGCTGCGTGATGTCATTCCAGTTGTTGTAGCAGCAAAGCTACATGTCGATTAGATAATCGATATCGGCAAAAGTTTATTGCACGACAAGATTTTCAAGTTGAAATGAACTTAACTTTCAGAGCGACATGAAGCGGCAAATCTGCTAAGCGACAAAACTGCAAAGCTACAAATGTGTGAAAGGAAGTAAGCACTGCACTGTCATTCACAGTCGTAAGTCGTTGTCATATTTGAGTGCCCTACCCGTGATTCGCGCTCAACTACTCACATGATTTACCAAGTTCAATTTTTAAGTTCAATTTCATTCTTTATCGGCTTATCGAAGCATGGAATAGAGATAATATTAGCAACACTGGAAACTCCAAACTGACTCATAAAGAATTCTGATAAGCTTCGTGTATTTTCAATCCTGGTACATATTTACAATGTATATGTTGAAGGGGTGAAAGCAACAAGTTAAATATTACGTCAGCCGCCATTTTGATAGTTAATGTTGGTCTTCAATGTTGTAAGATGTAAGCTACCATAATCTAGACACAGACGTAGGACATTGGAATAAAATATATACTGGAATTAAAACAACAATCTTTATATTGGAATGTTAAAGAATGGAACAGAGACATTGAATTAATAACTGATGCTTATGACATTCTACTTTGTGTCTTTTGCCACAACGCCAGGACATAAAATGGGCGTGTGAAATCATGGAGCCTGTTTTACAGGCTCTATGGTATAATCAGCAGGCCCAGAACATGTCAGCAGCCACGGGAGAGAGTTCAAGTTGCTTTTCTATCTTGTCTTGAGGATTACAGATTGCTAACACCCAGAAAAAATGATGAACAAATTGAATTCATGGATAATTCAAAATCAGCTGTAACGACATAGATTTGGGCAGAAACCAACTCATAGTAAGTAATATATTCTTTATATTGTTTCAATTGCTTTACTTACATATACACGGTTGTTCATATAGTAAAAATGAAAATAGATTACCACTTTCTTATGTAAAGGTCGATTTATGAGGGAAATATCTGGAAAATTATGATGCTTTTGGCCAGATTTGATAGGTAATCTTGTTGGGTGTGAAATGATGGTCCGATTGTGATCATTGTTCTTATGTACTGGTAGGGGCAATCATTCTTCACTTTAGAGAGAGACAGTTTTGATATCACGAAAATGGTCATATTTCTCTCATCTATACGTCTATAATTAGGATTAATTGTTGCAAATTGCTAGAAAATTAGTTTAGCACAATAAATATAGTGTGTTCTGCTTTGGGTTGCTTAAGAACTTGATAAAAGTATATATTATTATTAAGGGGAGACACGTAAACTAACCGGCAAGAGCTTGCCGTTACCTGAACTTGACGGTAAGCCAAATTTGGGGTATCTGGCCGGACCATATCAAATTTGATGCTTTGAAATCATAAATGTAATCCACAAGCACACAACCAAATGCGTTGAAAAGAGGAATTATTGATGTATTTAAGTTTAGTGGAGAAATAGACTGTTCCGACTACTGCAGATATCTGAACCACGTTGCCGATTAGTTTACGTGTCTCTCTATGTTAATTTTGTGACTGGCTAAGATCACCAATTTTCACCACCAATATTTAGCTTATCAGTTTCAAAACGGTAATACAAATCACTGTATAACGTTTAGACAAATGCAATTCATGTAAAATGGAGGAAAACTTCAGCACTATATTTCCCTGGGGGTGGGGGAGTCCCATTCTGGAAGCGATGCGTATGTAATGGTCAAAAGACCGCATTTTCAGCGTCGCTGTTACCCGTGAGTTGTTACAATTGCATGTGTTCCCAAAGACGCCATATTTTTTTTAATATTTTTCCTTCACCGAATACCAAATTTCGCTGTCCGATTACCAAAAACCATGCTCTCACCCAATGACTCCTCATTTTGTGATCAATTAGCGCTCATTCTTTATTTTTCTCTCATTGAATGCCAAAAATCATGTTCTCACCTTATGACTCCTCATTTTTGTTAGAGCCTGTGCTCTCACCCCAGCCTATCAGAGCGCGGATCTTACACCAGTATCCATCTCATATTTGACTGTTCCTGGGCTTATTTCTTAAATATATGAGTGAAAACTAGTCGTTTTATTGTGCTAATATTTATCGGCGAGTAGATGCTAGACAATAAACGTGTCGGTGTAAGCTTACTACATTTGCCAATGTATTAAGTAAGCATACACCGACAAGTTCCATCGATCCAGTTTTTGCATGATTAGCGTCACTGTTGGGTATTTATTGTCTGGCATATACTCACCGATAAATAGTTGCATAATTTCTGAAATTCCTTTGTCTGTCACTCCTCCACAGTCTCCAACTCAACCACCGCCATGTTGAACAGTGAGCGCTGACGATTTTTCGAAGTTACAACAGCGCTAGTATCCGCGTTCCTGATTGGCTAGAAACTCCGTAAAAGAGCGGTTTTTCGACCCACTCTTCTGCGAGTGAACGTCACTCTGGTACAAGAGTGAACTACCGCAAAGTATTTTTACTCTTAACCCTAATTCTACGAAGGGGGTGGGGATGGGGGTTGTATCAACCCCCTACCGATTTTTTTTCTGCCACTAAAAATTCGAGGCGACTTGGTATACCTCTAAGTTCATCCTTTCCGCTTATTCTAGCGAAAAAAAAATTGACCCTACCACTTTCAAGGGGGGATACAGTGCCCGTTCAAAGTTCGGAGATCAGGGGGGGTTGGTGTAACTCCGTGATTCTGAAATTTTACTTTTTAGTCCTTTATATAGCAGATAACCATATCAAACTTGGGAGTTAGGTAAAACTAGTAATTTTTTACAATATTTAGCAAAAAAACGCATTGGTACCACATACGGGGGTCAGGGGGATCGCTATAAAAAAATTACGGGGGCAACCCCCACCTCCGTATAATATGTTTGTGAAAATCGCCCCGTATAACTAGGGTTAAAAGAGCTAAAACGCAACCGATTAGAGTTAAAACAAATTCACTCAAAATTTCGAGTGATTTTTTCGCATTTAGAGTGTAACATATCAAATTAATCGTTGTGTTGCAAGGATAACATACAGGCTTGACAGTAAATATGGAATACATTTTTTCTGTTTGTTTCCATCTTGAATAAACAAGTTGGATTAACAGCATATTATATTGATCCTCCGAGGTGAAGTGGTGTTGTGGGGCTGTGTTTGGTGCTTTGGCTGAGATACCCCAAAGAACTCTCCAATAACAAATGGAAAACATGCCATGGAGAGTAATGAAGTTGTACGCTTCTCGATGAAAACAGAGGAAATATTGATTGATCAGTTATTATCAATAACATTGTGTTAATCAACCCTGTAAAGTTTCACATCTCTAGGTAACGAAGAAAAGAAAATATGGCAATTTCATTATCGTTTGTTTAATATTGCTGTGCACGGCTTTGGACATATCTTTTCTGGGTTATTTGTATCTTAGAAGTTAGAGTTTCTAATTGTCACTTCAATGAGGTTTAGAGTTCCGTTGGTTTAAAGTTAATAAGTGTAGTAACAAACATGAGAAAGTACACGTCTCCAAAATTGGTACATACCGAGATATGGCGGGTTATTCAAGATTGAAACCAACAGAAAAAATATATTCCATATTTAATGTCAAGTCTGTGTATAGTTTTACATTTGTAGAATGTATAATTCCCGGGTAAAATTTAATTTATATAAGCAGAATTCGATCAGAGGTCATGTGGGTCAAATATTTTCAACAAGGTCCCAATTTTTACGTAACACGTCAAATTGCTCGTTACGAGTAACATATTTCCGATACATTTGTTGATTGAAATCCTTACATTTAATATAATGACGCAGTTAAAAAATTTAACCTATTTTATAGAGCGAGAGATTCATAAGTGCAAATATTGACGTTTGATTACAAATGGTGGGGCAAAAGCATCAGTTTCCGCCGATCGACATGAGAGTAAAATGCTGAAGTACACACACGTTTTTTTCGATGTGGGTTTTGAAAATTGACAGGCAGAAAAAAAGGGCCTCCCAACTTTTTTCATATCTTTTCTTTTGATCTTTTTCTCTCCCTCCCTTTCTTTTCGATCTATTTATTGTCAAGATCCCCGAATGTGTCCCCCTCTTGCCCCTTTTTTATTTTGGACATGCCACTGTTCTGAACTGATTCAAGTTAAGACGAACTTTGCCAGTTAAGGGGTGTAAGCACCTCACTCAATGTTACATTTTTGCAAATTTATTTTGTACCATAACTTTTTAACAAAGTGCTTAAAGTAAATAAAAGTATACATTTCCAGAAAGGAATTTTCACATTGAGAAAATCACGAAAATCACGAAAAACACACTTTTTGGCCATTTGGGCTTCCAACCAAGCTAGAAATAACATTTTTTTTTACAAATGACCAAGGAAAGGGAATTTTAATTTTAAACACACACTCGCATGTTGCGTCTTTTTAATTTTTAGGATTTGGGCCAATTTTTTGATTTTCATGCCAAATAAGGTCACAATTTCAAAGAACAATGCAATATAGCTGCGCTGATCAGATCACGTGCACATTATTGTGCACCGTGTAAATTCTTCACCATGACAAGAAGTATTTAGATATCGCTTTTGTAAGTAGAAGTTTGCCAAAGATCTTTAAATAAAAAAATCATATTATCAAGGATGGTTGTAACAAGGAAAACGATGATCCATTTTTGGGTAGCGACATGGCCATGAAATTACTTTTTATCATCAAGTTATTCTAGTTATGTCCCTTAAGGTGGATGGGATGTCTGTCAAACAAGTTTCTATAAAAAACTCATTAATTGACATTTGAATATGTATATTTTATAATTGAACTTAACAACACTGCATTTGTTCACATTTCTAAAATAATAGCTTTGAATTGTGTAGTAAAAGTAAACTTAAAGGCATATTTTAACAGCATCGTATTTTTGATACCGATATCTCAAATTTCGAAGCCAGTTGTTCACCAATCATCACAAAAATTGGCATGTTGGTACATTTTTATAAGATCTATATGACATATTGGCCAAAAAAGATGCTTTTTTGCACTTTCCTTCCCAAATTACGTTTCCAATTTTCACCCGCTTATTTTGAAGTCAAATCACATTGTTATAGGGGCCTTGTAGCGACATAGATAATACTTTTATTATGTTATAAACACTGTAAGTTTGTTCAAATAAATATATATTTATAGATAGATATGACCCCTCCCCTATCCAACGATACCAAGATCATCAAAATCGGCCAAGGCGTTACGTAATTATGACGTCATAAAGTACTTTCGATTTGGAAAATCAGACAAAATTTAATTATGGCAAAAATGGCCACCAAAATCAAAATTTTGCTATAAAGGTTCTAAATAACGGATTTTTCGACTTTGTGCTAATTATGAAGGGAAATGATGATTCTAACATGTTTTGTAAGTTTGAGTCTTATAGCGTGCATCATACAAAATGGCGACTTAAAAACGTCCGGGATTTCACCCCCCCCCCCCCACACACACCCTTTGACGGCCTACCCTAACCCTACCTTAGGTGGTACCTACTATCCCCCTATTTTTTCCTCAAAATGACCGCAAAGGATGTAAAAGAGATTACCCAAATGCCTGGCCTGGGGTCGATTGTTTTGCGTTTTTATGAAGCGGGGAAAAACCTTAGGGGGGGGGTTGCAACAAGCCCCCCTCCCCTCCTTCGAAGAACAAGGGTTAATATTGGGCATCATAAAGCTTTAGTTTAAAGACAATAACACTTTTAGTTAAAAATGATTTTTAGTGTTCTTCTCATCTAAATGCAACAATTAACCCAAATCTTTACGATATATGATACAATATTTAGATACAGCCGATTATGAGTTTTTAATTATATCACAAACTTCTCCACCCACCTCGTATTAAGGCCCTGCGGGGAAACCCGAAACCCCGATTTTTCCCGGACCGGACCGAAACTGGGTCGGGAATTGTTTTAAAGCTTTTTTCGGGTTCGGTACCGTCCGGGTAAAATATTACCGGGGTCGACCGGGTCGGGGAATTTTTACTCGGGGTCGGGGAAAGTTTACATTCGGTCCGGGAAATGCAAAAGCTCGTTCGGGGTTCGGGGTATAATGTCATTTTTTAACTTCACTTTCACGTCCATAGTTAATCTTTTGTACTTTGCATTAGTTGATTGCGCCATCATAAAATTGACATAAATGTGATCGGCTCTGACACAGATATCGTGAAACACTTAGGAGTAGGCTATACTTTGTAATGAAAGAAATTAGTGATCGCTTTAAGCCCAGCTTATTACTCCCAACCAGTTACTTCTAACTAGATTGGTTTTTCTCTATTTTTTCGAACAAAATAAATCAAAACCAAAGAAACCAAATAAATCAAATTAATACAATAAAACATAGTGGAAGTGTACATCCTAATAACAAAAAACACGATTTGTATGTAATTTGCATTGAAAATCGGTTGTTGGTCAATTTTTCGTTTGACCCAGCGTGTCATTACGGAACGCCAAGTCCTAACCCTAGGTCCGATTATCACAAAAATGGTCTTAAAATAAGCGCAAAGCTTTAAGAAAAATAGGCAAGAAGTTTCAGCGCGATAAAATACCAACCTGCGGAGGTATAAAAAAAAATTCGGAGGGGGGTGGGCGGATTCCGCCCCCCCCCCCGGCACTTTTAGGGTTAAGTTCCTCCTTTGATAGGAACACCTCAAATTTCCAAGCGATACTTACATATCGGCAAACAAGAGCACCCCCTGCGTGTGAAGGTAACCACATAATCGAAATCTCACACAACTTTACTATTTGGATGGGTTAAATTAACTTAACCGAAAAAGTGACCGAGTCCAAACAAAGCAATATAGCTGCGCCCAAATCACATGTACTTAGTTGTATAGCGTGCAAAAAGTTCAGCATGGCATGAAGCTGTGTTGACATTGTTGTATTCACAAAAATATCTAGTGGAGTGCCACGGCCCATACACCAAACTAATACAATGCTATCAAAAATTAGCCATCAAAACCTCCGTGACAAACTATTTTGATAATTATCATAGTGAAATCAACCTTTAAAGAGTGTTTCTTATTAATTATATTTCAAAAACAAAGCCGAAATATCTCTGGGAAACTAAACTAAATTTGCCAAAAATAAGGCCCTCATTTGTATAAAAAAATTAAAGTGTATTTTAGATTTGCCGCGAGATCAAGCAATATAATGATTCCATTGCTGTAAATGGTTTTTGTTTGATTTGCAATACTTCATTACAATCTAATACTGTTAGCATACCAAAACACCGACAGCGAGTTTAGACTTCCATTGACGTCTCTAAAATCGACCATTTGTGATGATTCACCTCGAAAAGCGAAAAGGGGGACTTGCGACAGAATACTCTTCGAGAAACTTATGAAAATAGGCAGCAAAAAATAAAGAAAATAATAAGAATTTCCAGCAGATTTTCTGTTGTAAAATTTGATTGCCTTTGATTCGTCGTTTATTTGACATAGTGACGTATTACGAATTTTGCATGTAAATTTATAGAAAAAAAATTGCACTTTTTCAATTTTTAGAAAATTTAACATACTGACGTATGACGCGAGGAAAAAACAATAAATTAAGTTAATGAGATACGTCAGTATGTTAATTTTTTCTCTAAATTTACATGCAAAATTCGTTATACATCACTATGTAAAATTAATTTGACCAAGTAAGTTGTCATATTAAAGATTACCAATGCTGTAACAGATGAAATGATAAAATCAAAATCGATATCATCTGCAAAGTTGTTTTACTGGCTTTACAGTACGGGGAAACATCTAATCAAAATAACCTCTATTCACAACCATTTGAAGTGCATTGTACCAATAGCAACAAAACGATGGCAATTATCCCGTCGATATTGATCTAATTATAATGACTGTTAGCCCTGTGATTGGTTACACCTCTGCCGCGACCCTTTTATGATGTCATCATTACCGTACTCTAAATGTGCAGTGCAAACCCATAGAAAAAATAATGATAAATTTATTTTTACAAGATTAGGAAAACTTTCAGTCAATGCTTTATAAACTTAGTCAAATAATCATGTTGAGACTATGAAAAATATTATTGACAGAAAAAATGTAAATTAACGTGATCGAATATGCTGAAAATGTTGATTTTTAGAGGCGTTTAACTGGCGTTTTACACCATGCCCAAAATACCACAGATGCCTAGTAAAAATTGTACGACAATCCACTATATTTTGCCTTTTCTTGTATTTTAATTCAGGTTTTGATCTGTCAACAAGTTAGGTCAGTCTGTAGATAACATTAATAACCAGCTAAATAAAGACTCCCAAAAAAGTATCGCCTCGCCTCGCCTCGAAAAAATGGCTCGTGCGCCAATACGGTACTCGCAAACGTAATTTGAAGAAATTGTGAACAAGCGCTGGAATTTCGGCTTTCATTTGACACCCTATTTCTCATAATTGACTGAGAAACACTGAAGTTATGAACATTTAAAACCCTCAAGGTCAATTTATAAAAGTTGCTAATTTCATTTTTTGCTCTCTACAAACCAATAGCGCAGACCTAAGGACAGTGGCGTAGCCAGGCCTTTCTCCAAGGGTGGGCAAACCACCCAAGATTTCTCCAATGGATTTTATCGGGGTTTCAAGGGGCCGACTCGGCCGGGTTTTCCAAGAAAAACCGCCAAATATTGTGCTATATGAAGTTTTCAACCTAATTTTTAGCAATTTTCAGCTCTAATTGTCGTAATTTTATGGGAAAAAGGCTATTTCCTGCCCCTTTATTTTTCTCCCGGGTCTTCAAAATCGCCAACCTTGCCCACCCCTGGCTACGCCACTGCCTAAGGATCAAGATGAGGTGAGTTTGGACACTGAAGCTCGCTGTTGTTTTTTTCCAAACCATATGCCATTGGATTTTAACCATCATCCATCAAGATTATGTGTTTTTTTTTCCCATCTTATTTATGATGAGAAACGATATTAAACTTCAGATTCAACTGGTAGGCATTACCAAAATTATAACTAGCCTTCAAAAAACATCGCGCACCGTTATTCGTCCTCTGTGTGGTGTGGTACCTGCGCCATGTCTTTATTGCCAGTAATGACTACCAATTGAATGTCGTTTCTCTCGTTTTATGTTGTTAAGTCAAAACATACTTCTTAGCAAGTTTATTTCAAACCTGGAACCTCCAATAAATTCTACAATTTTTGAGCATTTGTCTTCAATTCCCTGATCGCACTGTTCGTAGTCTAAGTAATTATATCGTCCACAAATTCCTACATCAGTGTGAAAATTTTGTTTTGAATTACGGACAACCAAATTTCTGACGGACAACCAAAAATTACAACCTGGTTGTCCAAGGGACAACCATGTTTTTTTCCTTAATTCGAACGCTGCAT
>JXSR01S015592.1:698-16418 GCA_000969725.1 Ophiothrix spiculata
TTTCAAAGTCAATTACCCAAAATGTTTAAAAAGTTAACCAGAGGTCACTCAAGGTCATTGCAATAACTTTTTAACCATTAATCTTGCATGGCCAAACATATTAGGATGTGTCCATGCGGAGTAAAGTCAAAGGCTACTATGTATTTCAGGTTAAATGTTCAAAATGATTAACAAATTTTCCTTAATCAAGGCCACAATAACCAGGCATGAGAATCTACTGATTTTTTTAGGAATTCCGGAATTTAACCCCAAATTCTGTCAGTGGTTTCTTTATTGAATTCAGTGTGAAATTGAATTGAAATTTGGAAGGGGTGGTGAGGTTGACCTGGGTGACTTTGAAGGGAATTCCTTTGAAGGATCTGTCTTGATAATTTAAAAATAGAATACTGGATTTTTAATAATTTTGTCTACAGTAGCCATTTCGTTAATTTTTGGCTTGCCTGAGCTAGTTAGTTCAGAAGAGACTTGGCACTGGCAGTTACTGTGCATGAGTACTAACTCGTAACCGTAAGGCTTGCAGTGACAAAACTTTGTGACATGTAATAAATTGGTTATAGTGTAGGAAGTATTGCAAACCCGTTCCCATTTTATTAGTAAAAGATAAGTTGTACACATAATCAAAGTATAATGTCCAAGCTTTCGGACAAACATGTCTTGCATTTTTACCGGCACCATTTTGACTCCGAAATTCAAGGTCCAAGGTATTAGGCAATAAAATGGTAAATATGTTCTGATTAAGTTTTAGTGCATGTCAAGTTCTTCCCCTGGTCATAAGAAGCAAAAAAGTCAATTACACAAAATTCGTATGATTTTCCGTTTTTGAAATATAGGTCAAGATCATAAAAGTTCGTTGACCTTTGGGTAACAGGGTCAAATTTTCAAGTTGCTCCGAATTCAATGAAAATGGTGTCAAATTAACCGGGGTATCATATTGTTTTGAAATATATACTGTAAAGCATGAAAATTTCGCTAGCATTTTAATTTCGCTAGTATCACAATTCGCTAAATTAAAATGCCGCTAAAATGTTTGTTAACATAGCATTGAATAGCAAGATGATTCAAATTGGTGAAATTAAAATGCACCCAAAAAGTGAGGGTTTCCAAATTCGCTTAATTTTAATGCCGTGAAATTAAAGTGCTTTACAGTATACTATGATGCATCTACTATGCCAGGACCTTCCAAAACAACGGGTCAAAGGTCAAGTGCTATACAGGCCTATGGGCTTTGAACCTTGAACCCTTAATATATCCAAAATTCGACCCTATTACAAAAGGTCAACGAACTTTATATTGTTTTGACCCCTATCTCAAACACGGAACATCATACAAAGTTTGTGTAATTGACTTTTTTGCTTCTTACAACCATAGGAACAATTTGACATACATTACAACTAAATTGGATAATTTTTACCATTTTCGCGCTTAAAACCTTTCAAATTGAAGTTTGAAAAAATGCAAGGCATGATTGTCTGAAAGCTTGGACCTACTTTTATTTCATGCACATCTTACCTTTTACTAACAAACTGGGAACGGATCTTTATATTTTTACATTTCATCCTGCACTATTAAAGATGGCACGCGCTGCACAAATTTTTGTAGTCGGGTCAAGAGGTCATTTTTCAAAAATATTCAAAAAGTTGACCTGAGGTCATTTCAAAGTTTAGACTAATAACCCTTGACCCCAACATGGATCAAACTTGACCATAGATCAACCTTGATCTACGGTCAAGATCAAAAGGTTATTTGTGGTCAAATATCCAAACTGGTCAAAATATTGCCCGAGGTTATTCCATGGCCAGAAAGTTGACTAAAGGTAATGTTATAACTATGGAACCCTTGTCACACATGGATCAAACTTAACTATGAATAGCCCTGGCCCAAGGTCAAGGTAATACAAACTCAAAAGGTCAAATTTGTTCAAGATCGAGGTTGACCAGAAGTCATCATATAACTAAATTAGCGAGTTGGAGAATTTTTTTTAGTTTTTCCAAAATCTTGAAAGATCAACCTTTTTTTGGCCAAAATTGTTAAATTTTGGCTAATTTTCTTTCTTTTTTCAGATTTTGGGCAAAACAAATATATTAAAAGAAAAATTCCCTCGACGGACCCTACTTGAAAGGTCTGCTCGCCCGTAAAAAAGTGGTTTTTGGTCGCCATGCAGGGTATTTTGAAAAATTGATGGTCACACTATGCCTGCAACAGGAAAAAAATTCTGACCCAAAATTTAGACCAGATGGCCTTTCCAAAAAGGAAAGAAAAAACTTGCAGCCCTCTATAGTGGATCACTGCTCTAGGGTGCAAGGATGATTTGTACCCATTCTTGATTTTCCCTTCCGAAGATGCTGGTGAACAGACCAGGGGCCCGTTTCATAAAGATTTGAATCAAGCAAATTTACATTGTATAAGCCTACTTTACGCTTGATAAATCAAACGTACGCTTGATTCAAATCTTTATGAAACGGGGCCCAGGTACATTGTAGCTCAGCAAAGCTGTGTCACTAAATCTGATCGAAACAAATTCCTGTAATTACAAATATGTGATGGCTCACCCCGAAAGGAGGGACTTTGCAGATGATATCAATTTTGATTTTATCATTTGTGACCCATCATATTGAAAGGTACCTTAATACCGGCATAGTAAATTACGAGATGCGGGCCATTGAAGCTAAGCATAATCAAAAATCACATCCCAGGTCGAATTTCTAATTTCATCAGAAACGTTACCTTTGAAGTGTACTCTATCCGAGTTTATCATATTAATCAGGCTCCAACATCCAAAACATGAGATTAATTTGTTAAAAAATACTGGTTCTCGGAACCACACGATCCCCCTGGCCGACGCGATCAGAAAAATGGAAAGTTTAGGGAAATTTGACATCATATGACCTTTGACCTTCAGATGTGACCTTTGACCTCATCAACATATGAGGGTTCTTATATTATATCTACAAACCAAGTTTGGTTCCAATCAGACTTCAACTTCTCAAATTAGGCCAAATTGACATTTTCAGCCTATTTTACAACTTGGCCTGAAATGACCTTTGACCCTAGTATGTGGCCTTTGACCTCATCAACATATTAGGATTCTTATATTATATCCATAAACCCAAGTTTGGTTCCAATCGGACTTCAACTTTTCAAATTAACATTTTCAGCCTATTTTACAACTTGACCTCAAATGACCTTTGACCTTGGTATGTGACCTTTGACCTCACCCACAAATGCGGGTGCCTATGAAGCACCCATGACCCAAGTTTGGTTGAAATGTATCGAAGTATGCAGAAGTTAGAGAAAAAAATAGGTCAAATTGACATTTTCAGCCTATTTTACAACTTGACCTCAAATGACCTTTGACCTCACCCACAAATGCGGGTTTCCATGAAGCACCCATGGACCAAGTTTGGTTGAAATATATCGAAGTATGCAGAAGTTAGAGGCAAATGTCAACCCTTTTCACAACAACGACGCCAACGCAGACATCCACTACTATGCCATAATCCCCCTTCTACTTTTCAAGCCATGAGGATAAAAACACGATACAAATCCTTTCTCCATTCAAGTTTTACCAGTACAGAACCCACAATCTCTGCATTACGAGACCCGTGCTCTAACCGCTCGGCCACGCTAGATGCTACTAACACTACCAAAGGTCAACATTTAGTAGTGAGTGGAAGAGGATATTCTGGTTTAAAGGTTTTCAGATCTATATAGGATCCTAAAAATATAATCCAATAAAGTACTGGCTGTGACAATGATGTAGTTCATAATATATGCGGTCATATTGCACATCAAAGGACAAATTTATACAAGACACTTGCAATCAAAGTAGTAAATAAACATTAATTAACTTTATTGTTATTATACAGTATTTTACAAACCGTTAAACTATTTTATTAAAGGGGCATTGGACAAGTTCAGCATCATCCCCAAAAAATTCGAGATTTATGCATCATTTGAAGTATTGGCAATAATAATGACAACATGCAAAGTTTCATTGTCAAATTCAAACCCTATATATCAAAATATTTATATATAATTTTGTTTTAATTATTGTTGTCGACAACGATAAATACTGCCCTCTATGGTTGAATTTTTATAATTGGCCTTTTCAGGAGACCTAAGGCACTCTCCAAATTTCTTTTGATTTGTCTGCAATCTATGTGAAAGGAATGTTTTACAAACAAATCTTTGACTCTTCTTACTTGATACATGGTATCAATCAATACGTTGAAAGAATAGCCTCATACTCAAGATCAACAAACAGAATATTATTCAAATTTTTGACTTTTCTGAAAGTTCTGATCAAAATGTTCCCGATACTTGGTAATTGACTGTTATTTTCTATCAAATGAAGTGTAAATCATCCACAAACAAAATGTCAAAATTTTGTCCAATGCCCCTTTAACAATAACATGGTTAATTTTATCTCAACACAACAGAACAAAATAATTACAAACTTGACTCATACCGTAAACTGGGGTGGCTTTGAACACCGGAGTGAATGGGTGTCATCTAACACTGCAATTTTTATAGGCAGTATAATTCTTACAGGTTACCATGGTATCACTTGACCAATTGACTAAAAGTTGGTATCGGTCATCTATGTTCCTGCGAAAGTGTTTGAGTGCATGTGCAAATCCGAGCAATTTTGACAAAATTGAAGAGGCACTTATACCAAAACCAAGTTAAGGCTGAAAAATTGGCCAAATAAAGCCAGGAAAAGCAGCTTTTTTACACATTTTCAGATACATGTTGCACCAATTTTCCCGGCCCCTGCGCCAACTGCGTGCCGTACAGGCTTAGCAGGAACACTGTCAGTCACATGTAATAGTTTTCAAGCAGCAGGGGTAACTTCGTAACTTTTAATTCTTTTCGTATGGATTGTCAAAAGACTGTCAAAAAAGGACAATGGGATGACATTGAAGTTGAGCATGTAAATTCCTAATAAATTTACGACTAAAGTCTGACACAAATATACCAAGATTGGATGACCAGTCTTCAAATTTCGGTTGTAGATTTTGTTTGTTCTAGTCTGGGGCATTATGCATTAGGACCTAATCCTTCACGGAGCACCCCCCCCCCCTCCACAATGTCTGGCTTTTTATTGTAATCTAACATTTAATCAATTTCCAAATGTAAATAAGCTTCCAAAACTGCAGGTAGGGTTTAAAAAGAAAAAAGTGTAGTGTTCAAAATCACCCCATAGCTGGGGCTGGGGTGACTGGGAAAACAAAAAATATATACTCAATTTTTGTAATAATTATGTCCTTTCAAAATTTAAATATGGGAAAGGCCATGCCCCAGGAGGTATTTTTAAAAAAAATATCTGACCATGAAGTTTATGCTATACCGAAAATTTTAATATAATCAAAAAGTGACCCCAGTTTACGGCATTCAATGACTGTGTAGTAACACACCAATGCTGAAATTCACATGAAACTCAAATAACTCAGACCATAAAAATAGGTCTTATGGTCAACGTAAAAATTACACGCGGGCGACGGGCGATTCCGCCCGCGAGACGTATAAAATAGCCCTCGTGAGCACCATAAACGGGGGCGAAAAAATGTGTAAAAATCCCATAAAGTCGCCCGCCTAATACCTCATGGCTAACACCACTCCACAAGTTTTGCACCATCAAAGACAAACCTTTGAAAATGTGTGTTTATCCAACAAATATCTTAACAAAAGTATGATAAAATAAGTATTTTTTTATCTTCCTATTAATTTCTTTTTTCATTTAAACTTCTATTTTTGCACAATATGGTATTTCCAATATCGCGACTTTGCCGATTTGCACATGAAAAATGCCATTAGCAACACCCCTATTTGTGAAAATCGGCAATTCCAAGATGGCAGGTTTTGTTTGTTTATGTTTTGGATGTAGCCAGACGCAAGATTTTTATATTGACAATTGTGAAACAAAGATAAGGAAGTCTTAGTTATAAAGTACCAGTTATGCTTTTGACATAATAATCTATTGATTTCTGTATTTTTGCAAGAAATTGGCCGAAATTTTTGAATGTTTAGTTGTTCAAGTAAGCTTAAGCTTATACACTGTGATGGCGACCTGCTATCTTAGTTATGTAAAATTGACTATCCTAATGAGATGCCCAAACTTGCAAGCTTTGTTGTTTTGAAATTGAGTGGACTTGATAATGGTGGACCACAGAAAGGGGGATAATCAGAAGGACTCACAAGGCCCATTTTGGTAGTTTGGGCCAATGGCTTCCCATTGTAAAAATACCAAAGCAAGGTTGGTCAGCGAATTCCTATACTTTATTGGACTTTAAATTTAATGGAACTTAGACACAATGGTTCTTGCATGGGTAGAGTCACATGTATGGGCCCTGCGTGAGTAGGGTCCAACGTCATCTAGGGGTCGAGTCAACTATTTGACCTTGCAGTTCCCCGCAAAGTATTTTTTATATACTAAAATTGCTACACAAAATTTATGAATTGCTACACAACATAAAATTCTTAAGGCGAACGCTGTACATGCACGTGTGCAGGTGTGGGTAGTAAGCTTACATGCACAGCCAAAATGTTACCTGCATTTGTGCATTCGCGCACGTGGTATTTCGAACCTGATTAGCAAATGATTCATAAATTGTTCTTAATTGTAACTTAGTTTATCATTGCATATACATGTATAACTAAAAAGTAAGTACAACTTTTAACGATTAGGCGTTGCAAACGATTGTGGATCAGTTTCCACATGCTAAATAGATTACTCAAGCATTTTCAAAGTAGCCCTCGTCTTGCTAAAAGTAGCCCTCGTAACCACTGTTCACGAGGGCTTTTTTTTCTGGGGAAAATGCAAAAAAAGCCCTCGTTGAAAAAAAATTAATTTTTACCCTGCTTATGGTCTGTGCTCTAAAAAACAGAATTTAAAAATCATATGGTTGAGTTCACCTTGGGCCCAGGGGGCCACTCAGATGCATTGATGTACACATGCGTGAACATAGGTTTACAAAATACCCCAAACAAGTTTTGGCTTCCCTTTAAATACCCCAAAATAAGGATTAACATGCAATTTTACCCCCCTATAAGTTGGATTTTTTATTCAGGTTTGGAAAAACATCCCTTTTTGTGGACATTTTGTTTAAAAAAACACCCCTTTTTGTTGAAAATCAGCATTTTTAGACCCCTAAACACGTGCAGTGCTTTCCATGTTGATCAGCAAAAAATGACCCCTTTTTCTGTGTTTTTCTGTTTACGGGGGGTTACATCATCACTTCACTGGCAGTTTACGGGGGGTTAAATCATCAGATTCATGTTTCTGTATAACAATTAATTTTCAATTACCACAAATTTCAAGACCTCCAGATCATAGTGTTATTCATAAAGTTGAATAGCTGAGTTAATCTTCTCTATACAAATATAAATACCACAAATTAATGTCCATCTCTTGATGGAAACAAGTGGCAGCCAAGTCTGTGACAATGTCAATACAAATAAAAAAGAAATTCCCTGCACTAAATCCCTACACTAAATGATTAACCAGAAGTCATTTGTCCCCCTGTGCAAATGTTTCATCTTGGAGTGCTATTGCATGAGGCAAACTACATGAGAGCTTAGAATGTACATCCATTTAGATTCTTGGGATGTATGTATTCCATGTACATTCAACTCAATGCGCAGTTATAACACGTAGGAGCTAACACATACGGGCATTTGAATACGCAGCGGGAATCCACATTTGGTTGACGCATCATCGTGTAGACACAATCTCTACTCCTGGAATGTACATGGTTGTACATTCCAAGCTTTTGTGTAGTTTGCCACACTGTCCAACCAAGGGGTGGGGTATGCAAGTTTGGTTTAGGTAGGGACATGCGTGCGTGCCTCTGTGAAATTTGAAATGCCACCATAAAAAAAATCAATTTTGGCACAAATTTTCTGAGTTTAGTACATGTAAACAAAGTACCCAAATTTGATGCAAATTTTGAAAAAATTAGAAGTAAACCCGTCAAAATATCAAATTTGGTATAGCATCAAATTTTGCAAAGAAAAGGATCGACTGAGATACCAGAATTCCTGATTTTGCTGCCCAAACTTGCTAACCACTTTTATACCAAAGCGTTTTAGCAAAATTAAGTCACAGCAGCCACTGGCTGCAACCCAACTACACCTTTAATTTTTTAAGATGGCCACTTTAGACATGATTAATGCACATCTAGATGATTTCAAAACATGTGATGAATATATTTAAACTAGAGGTACATAATCAAGCTTAGTGGCCATCTTGACAAAATTAAAGCTGTGGCTAGGTTGTGGCCAGCTGCACAAAGTTGTGGTCTAATTTTGCTCCAGCGTAAGTATTTTATTTGTCAATGAATATGTAAAGTAATATTTTCATGTTCTTGATTTGTAATTTAATGTGTTGAAGTGCAAGAAATTCCAATAAATATTATCTTATCTTATCTGTGTTAGCTCACCAGGATATTTCCACACATGGGACCAACAGCTTAAGGTTTATTCAGAGTCTTGTCGATATGCATCGATCGATGCCCATCAACGCGCAGTCTGTGCATACGCTATGCACAAGGAATAGCGTGTGTAAAAGACTGTGCGTTGATGGGCATCGTGCGATGCATATATCGTGCGATGCATATTGACAGACTCTGAATAAACCATTAATGGACTTTCAGAATTAGAGCAATCTTTGTTTTTTGCAATAGCCTAGAAAGGTGATACGGGAATGTGCGGCCCTCAAAACCTTCTTTTCGCACCTTGCCTGCTGCTCCGTAAACCCCTCATTTCAAGCACAATCTTTAAATCACAAGCATTTTTTCAAATAAATTTAGTTACCAAGACCCTCATTTCAAGCAAGATCTAGGATAGAGCTCAAATTTAGCTAAAAATTTAGTTCTCAAGGGTCATTTCAGTTCTCTAGACCCTTTTTTCAGAGCCAGTCTTCCGTTCCCTAGACTAGGGTTTCAGATATTGGGCCGCACACCCCTACATACACCAAAGTTGGGTCCCCTCCAGGACCATGGCTCAATACCTGGAACATCTGTATTATGAGACTCGTGCTCTACCTGTTCGGCAATGCTTCCCTATACAAAGTGATGGACCTTTATTTACTGTCACTATAATCCGACAGCTGCCATAAAGTTAGATAGGAAAAATCTATCAAATTAAATTAAAAACACCACAAAATTTCCAAGCACTCTGGAAAGTGATAGTTAAGTTGGAATGCATTAAGTTCTATACATATATACACTTTGTCCAACGTAGTATGGACAAAATCAGACACCATCAAATCTGGGTGCCAAAACCGCTTGTATGTTTACAAAAGAGGATATTTTGCTGCAATTTATCATGCTTTGAGGGTATTTAATTACCCATCTACTGCAAATTGAAAATATATTTTGGTCAGGCTACATGTTCATTTTATCATGAGAATGCAAGAAAGTCATATAGATCTGTAATGGTGGCCATTTGTAAATTTTCACTGTTATTTTTTACCCCCCTTGTCACTTAGAATATGACTAAAAGTGGGACAAACCCTAAAAAACTGTCTGCCATACCTTTAAAATGGTTCTTCAGTTCGAACCATTTTAAGAGCCACTGACCCAAAACTGGACACGTAATTCATAGCATCAATAATAGAAATTTATGAAATATGGCAGCTATAGCACTTTCTTGCACTCACATGATATTAACCCTTTGAACCCTGGCCATTCCACGTGTATCTGTACCGGTGACCCGGGCCAACCAATAAAACCCCTAAATGTACTGTTATTTTGATTTCTCTTGCTAATTTACTTTTTCGCTTTACAGTAGTCTGAATTGTTACAATAACCAGCATTCACACAAAAAAATATGATGTCCAACATATTCATCATTTACGTTGTAGTCCATGGGCAAAGCCACATTTGTTGGAAATTGTGATCAAAATTATGAAAATGTGAGAAATTTTTCACCTCTGTTGAGTAAATAAGATCAAAATGACCCATCAACCATGGGTTCAAAGCTTCATTGGTGTCTTTCTATATTTCTATATATTTCTTAAGACCATTGAAAATTGTAACTACCCATGCCTGTTGACAAACACATCAAGTTTCTGACACGTGACCTAAGAGCCGGTAGGCTCATCGGGTATACGGTACATGTACACGTGAACAGGATTAATCCAAGATAATTTCTCTGCTGTTCGTAGAACTTCCTTGCACAAAGAGGTCACATGAACATGTCATATTTTAAACAATGCCACACAGTACAACATCCATAGCATTCCTTGATCCCGATGCAGTTCTCTAGAACAAGGAGAGAGTGTCTTCATATGTCATCTCTGCAGCATCATATCAGGGGACATAGTCAATTCAGGTTGATTCCAGATTTCCAGCATGACTATAAATCAAGGTCCATAATTTCCTTGTATTTAATGCAAGAATTTACCTTAAAACTTGTAACATACCAAGATTACGACAATCTTGCACCATAGTTATTCCATTTCATTAATAGTCAAGTCAAGGTTAATGAAACAATCACCATTTTCATCAAAATCTCCCAGCTTGTCCATCCATACCACTGACACTAAGTGATTTCAAGGTTTCAAATGACCATCTCACAAAGTGAAGTCCAAGATCCACTTGGTTCAGCTTTATAATAAAAATATTGATGCACATAGTGTTTGCTGTAATAATAACTACTTGCAATAAAAAGTACTTCACCAGCATCAATGGTAACCAAATATCTGCTGCCACCAGTGTGGCTGACATCATGAACCTATATCATCCAGATTGTAGAAGTGAATTTGTTTGTTGTTTATCAACGTTGTTCTGTTTCCACAACAATGGTATAGAACTCACAAGTCCATATATCAAGTACATACATCAAGTACATTTTGTACAATGTTCAATCCTGGTTAGCCCAAAAAAAGGACTTAAAACTCCATCTGTAGTCACCAAATTGTTTCTGTAGTCTACATAAAAAGAATTTTTCAAGCAAACAAGTGTTTTGAGTTACATCAAGAAACTGTCCTCAAATCCATATGATGTAGGTTGTGTCATTTACAAACCTTGTGTTCTGAGCAAATTCGAAGCAAGTAGTGCTCAAAATGAGAAATGGGCCCAGTTGCAGTACATTTCATACAAGCATTTCAAGTCAAACATTTTCTCTCAGGGAATCCTGTGAAAACATAGCTCTGGCTTCTTTCGAGCCCTGATGCTATATCACTATTTAATACTATTAGAGAAACCTTCATCATATTATTGCAAGGCACTTCTTTGGTAAACTTATACTAGTTATAGCTGGTACAATGAGCCACAAGCAGAGACGAGGGCAGCTACAATAAACGTCTGTTCAACCAAATTCCATTGCAGTCACGTTTGGTAAGACCTATCATTAAGTTAGAAGGTTATCAATCAAATCAAGTTGCAAACAAATGTAACAAGGTGGATTTTATCAACAATTGCAAATATTATCGCCACTGGTGCATAAAGTACACTCACCACTGCCCTGGAACAGGCAAGCTTATTTCATCATCGAAGTAGTGAAGCCGTACTCCTTGTATATTGTCTGTGTACTTTTGTTATATCAACTCTTTGCTCACAAGTACTGCTGAATTAGTCCTTTATTTTTGGTACACACATCCCATGTTCCCATAGCAACAAAGGTTCAGAAATGGTCTAAAAATTAAATTGGTGCTGTTCCCTGCAGGTAAAACATACAAAAGGTGACATGATAACAATGAACTCAAGATAATGTTGGTCATATATTGCAAAACATCCTTGTAATTTAGTTTTGGTGGAAAAAGTTTGAAAAACTTTTTGTGACACTTTTTAGACCACTTGAATGCTTCTATAAGTGGATTAGTTGAGAGCGTCCTGATTACAATGACACAAAATTTGTAACAATCACTTGCTTCATGGCTAAGCAATGGTTTATTCAGAGTGCTGTCGATGCGGCATCGACCGATGCCCATCGACGCACAGTCTTTACACGCGCTGTGCACAAGGAATAGCGCGTGTAAAAGACTGCTCGTCGATGGGCATCAATCGATGGATATTGTCAGACTCTGAATAAACCATAACTCTATCCCCTGTGTTGATCAACAGGTCTCAAACCAAATATGACAAAATTGCAAGCCTTCATTTCTAGAAATTGCAGGAGCTTTGTCAACCATTCTCCTGAGTTATGCAAGGAGTGTAATGATGAGCTCAACTTCAAATATTTCTATGTGAAACAGTGTTTTTGTAGAGGGAAGCTCAGAGAAACACACTCCTGGAATGTTGCTGTAGGACCTCATGTGCAGCTGGTGTGCAACTGAGCTCCTCACACGTGAAGGTCTGAAATTAACAATTGGTAGATTTTAACGGGTTCCCCGTCGGACAAGTTTTGAACTGTCAAGCTTTCGTCAGGAGTAGCTCTGACTTCTTCAGGACAAATATTATTATAAAGACATGTGGGCCGTCACTTCCCACTGATGACTCACATGAGCCATTCACTGAAGGCTGCCCCTTACCTGAAATTAAACAGCATCAATGCCCAGATGTACAAACAAATGCACAGTCTAAGGAATAAGGAATGTATATCCATCAAGAAAATAACGTTTGCTTCTTGTAGTTTGGCACATTTTGTTTCACAGGTATGACCTTGATATTTGAATATTTCCACACGCTGCTGCAACTTGCCTTTACTTTATAGCATTGCTTTATACCCATTTTAGAAAATCTGACCATTCATGATGCTTGGGTTGATCACCAAATGATTACTTTTAAGAAGTGGCAAGTAAGGAAGGAAGATTAACCTTACTGGACAATACAATGACCATACAATCAAATTTCTAAGCATACAGCATTGTGTACTGAACTGCATGGTGTAGGATTTCAAGAATCGTACTTGCATGTTCAAGTTCATGCATGACTATCACTCAAACCTTGCGTGTTTTGCTGTATGGGCTTGTTATGAGTAGCTTGTCTGTTTTTCTGTGTGGTGTAGTATTCTATGCACTTCGGTGTGCCAGGAATAGGGTAAATTTATCCATGATGATCCACCTGTAGAAGCAGAACAATGGATTCTGTCCTTTGTTCAAAAATCTTGAATGTGTATACAACTTATTCATGCACATCATGCAAGTACATGTATATTGATTAATTGATTGATTGATTGGTTGATCGATTGATTGATGTATCCACCCACTCCATTTAATAGCAACATAGTCAATAGTAAATTGGTATGTGCTGTTCAAATTTTATCATATTCTGTAAATTTAAGACCTGTTGGTCAACATCTAAACCATGAAGCAAGCAATTGTTATAAATTTGGAGTCCTTTGAAAAAAGAGCTTCTCAAATAATCCACTTACAGATGAAATAAAATTGTTCATATAGATCTGACTTAATGGAAGTAAGATGTCACATAAAATTTCAAAACTGCCTTCTATTTAAACTCTTTTTTTTCCCTTCTGAATTTCATAGATCTCCCAGTTCAAGGAACTTACAGTAGAAACTCATTATAACGAAATCTGATATAAGAAAAGCCCTGTTATAAAGTAGTAATTTTCCTGTACAATTTTACTAATTTCTTTTGTTTTTTATTGTTTTTGAAATCCTGATATAACGAAATTTTGGATATAAAGTAGTAATTTGTCTGTCCCCAGCAACTTCGTTATGATGAGTTTCTACTGTATAAGCTTAGGCAAGTAGCTTCTGCTGGGGAACAATGGCATCTGTTGTTTTTGTTGGTGGTGGTGGTGCTGTTTGAATGTTTGTTGACTACCTTCACACAGATAACCCATCACCGGAGACTACACTGCATCAGAACTGCAGCAGCCACAGGAGGCCATTTCTGCTGCAGGGATCATAATATTCCTGTCCATACAGTGCAAGTTGCAGTCCCTAAAATTTGGAATTGTTGTTCCGTCCACTGTATTCTCCAGATTTGGTGGCATCATCTGGCTTCTACCATTAAACTTCAAATATGAACAAATTGGTGGATGACATTTTGATCTAGGGATAATGATGTCTTTGAAACCAAGGAGTCGGTAGAAGATGCTCAAAATGAAGCTTTCTTCCATGATGGTTTCAAATGCTTACACTAAGTATGGAAAAAGCTTCATTTGGAGCTAGTGCATCAAAGTAGCCCAAATTTTTGAAAGGTCAAAATGTAACCAATTGTCAAATTTTGGGTACTTTGAAGTAAAAATATGACTGAAAGAGACTAATCCAAAGTGAGAGTAATCAATATCATTCTCTTACGAGGTCTTACGGAAGTTTGGGATAATCGATATTGATCATGTTGATGTCTACCGAGTGATCTCTTAATCGGGTTTTAATCCAATTAGTAAGTAATAATCTAATTAGTTGATGGTTAAACTTAAATTTTGACACATTAAAGGTTCAAAATCTCTCACAATTGACAAAATATTGACAAATTGAAAGAACTTAAGCTAGCAAAAGTAGCCCTATTTTAGGTCCCTGCGCTGGATGAATTTTACTTGCCGCAAGAAAATTGAAAGTAGCCCATTTGGGCAAGTAAATCAAGGCAATGGAAAAGCTGGCTGCAAACCAGAGGTGGTTTTCAGGATATCCCACAATGCATTATTCTGATACACTGATTGTACAATATGCCTGCAAATCCAATTCAACTCCTATACTTATGTACAGGTTACTGAGGTTTTTGAGTTGTCAGCAATGTGGGTAAACACTGGGATATTGTGAAAAGAAACACATCCCTAGAAAGATATGAATGAGTACTATTTAATGGAATTCCCAAATTCATAATAGCCCCTTGTCCAGAAAACCATTATTGCCTATTATATATCAGTGTATCAGAATAATGCATTGTGGAATATCCTGAAAACCACCTCTGCTGCAAACCATTCTTACCTTTTTCTCTGTAGCATTAACAATGTGTACTGTCCTTTGTTTAGCTGGCGGTCCTTTCAGTAGTGCATAACAAACCCATGTAATCACCATGACAAAGAGGAAATAACTAGTATACATGAGGTGTAGGTTGATGATTGATCTCTCAGCCTGCATCAAAAGATGGGTTAAACAAAGAAAGCTTCTTTAAGGTAGACCCACAAACCTTGCATAAAGTCAGGCATAAAGTATTTGCTACTTTAACTCTCAAACTCATTGTACAAACCATATTAAAGTAAACATTTCTAGATGCAGATTTTTTTCTCAAAACGATGGCGATGTCAGTTTTGTCAAAAACTATACATTTTGGTAAAAACAGTTAAAAACCATATATATAATGTCTTGAAAGCCCAACCAAAATTTGAATTCAAGAAATGTTGAGCTTTTTCCTTTTTTTTTTATTATTTATTTTATTGTTTTTGCCTGGGAAGGGTTTTCTGTAATTAACTGCAAAACGGTCATTTTTTGGCAATTTTTTCTAGATGAAAAAAAAAAAGAGGCTCAAACTTTCATGAGTGCAAATTTTGTTGTCAAAAAGAGGCATTGATAGCTGCAATGACCTGGAAATTTTGAAAGGTTGACATACAATTAAGCAATGTTATTAAACTACCTGGACACAATCAATGTTGAACCACAGTTTAACCCTTGTCTACCCAGGGGGGGTCCCCGCTGCATAAAAATGCAAAAGCAACCATAGGCGTCAGTTTATTTCGAGTGTGGGGGGTCCAGGGGGCGGAGCCCTGACGGGTGGGGTCAGGGGGCGAAGAAGCCCTAGCGTTTTTTGCATTCTAAGGGTGTTCCTAACACATATTTTTGTGGGTAATGTGACGAAATTTGCAAATAAA
>JXSR01S015594.1:17511-27875 GCA_000969725.1 Ophiothrix spiculata
ACACCCGAAATATTCAACAACATGAAAAACATTGTTGCCATTGCGAACAAGACTAAATTCAGATAGCGGGATTAAACATTTGTTTTGACGAAACAACATGTAACTTATTATAGAAGAGCACATTTAATTGAAGATCTTATTAGCTTACAAGTCGCATCGATTTATCAATGACACAGTGCTTGTCCTAAAATGAAATCAACCAAATAAAACGGCAAACGTGCTCTTGCATTTTGTGCCTGATAAATACACACGTGTATGAGTGTTACCTTTCTTAACTTGCGATTCTCTTACATATTTAAACACTTAAGTGGTCGAGGTCTTCAACACACCCGTTGGTGGTAAAATTGATTTTGCGAAACAGTTTTATATTGACAACCTATTGATGGATTTTATTTTCATCATTTTTGTATTGTTATATCTCAATAAACCAAAAAATGACAATTTGACTTTCGACCTTTAATCTCCAAGGAAAGGTCAGACACAGCCATTATTATGTATACAATTGATTGTTGGTTACAGGGGAACAATAATCCCTTGACCTTTGAGATTGGACAATATTTCATGAAATTTGACCTATTTCTTGTCCTTCAGGTTTGAAAAAAGTGCAAGATAAACATTTTGACACATTAACCTTTCATTTTCGTTAAGAAAACTATCTTTCTGTTCACCTTTCGTCCCTAAGGAAAGGTCGGCACAGAATGCGCCATGAACCCTTTTGATCACTTGTTTAAGACGAACAATTTGGCACAGCAACCGTTGACATTTTAGAAAAAACACAAATGAGAACAGTATCATCGATAATGCTGATTTATGCTAAATAGCGTAAGATCGAGGGGTGGATTAAACATTTTTGCTACTCACTGAAGCGTTTCGTTGAGTTGAACAGTTAAATGAAAATGTGATGACACATTTCTCTTCGCGTGTTAATATTTATAATGTTATCAGAAATTAAACACGTATTATGGATTTTTATTCTACTTATTTTTAATGTCACCAATTATCCAATCTGGTCAGAAATTGAACGTAGTATGCTTTCCGTTAATTGAATGAAGCACCATCATGATGCAAATCCATTGCCTGAGAACGACCTACTATGTGATTTCAATTTTCCCATAATAATTGTCGGCCTTTAAAATCTTAGCATTATTACCATCTGAATATTAAACTATGGTGAGTGTTTTTAAAATAACGAAAGAATGATACAAAATACGCTAAGGAATTGTTGCATGCCAGGGTAAACTTTCCAATGTTTATATTGCATACGAAATTAGTTCTGTTAGAGAACGTTTGACTCGAGGGAACGCTTAAACGTTACAGCTGCGCCCGCTACGAAGCCTTGCATTTACAAAGAACTCTACATCTCAAGAGAACCAATGATTATTACACGACGTTGACTCTACAACTTGTAAAAAAAATGTGAATCACTATAACAAATCATAGTTTGTGCATTATAATTGTACAAAATAATATTATATCGGTGTATAAAGAGAAACATAATGTACGCTGACGCTTATTTAAGTTTTAAGCTTCCTTGGCCAACGATGGTTAATATTGCTATATTATTATTATTATTATATTTGCGGTGCATTTTTAACAAGCCCCGGGTAAGCTAATCGAGGGCTTGGTCAGTATTCGCACCAATTGGCAGTCGGCGTTAAAGCTCCCAACCCTTGAACCCTTATGAAAATACGACCAGATATTACTTTATTTTGCGACTGAAACATATATATGCAAACGCAAGACTCCTGTGGTTATACAGGGTGTCCCAGAAAAAACCTTAAATGTTTGTGTGCAATTTTTCTTGAGTTTAACGGATTGTCAGAACAACAGTTATGGTTGATCAAATATTAGGATGGATTTTTGTCTGGTCCAATTCTATGATTATTGGCTACAAAGAAGATAAAAATGGGTCACCTCCGAAAAATTATCATATCTGTCTTATTTTTGCATCAATTTTTTTCTTTTTTTCAGCACAGTTAACAGAGAGCATGAACGTAATAAATAAGTAAACATTTTTACAGTTGAATGAGCAAATCAATGACAATACTCAATAGAGCTTCATTCAAAGAGAACTAACAAACTCGTGAAATTGAACCAGAAAATTTTACATTCAAATATTTGACAAAACATAACTTTTGGTGTACATTACCGATTGAAATGAAACAAACGTTATCTAAAAGTTCAATTCACGGGCTATAAAATGAATTCTTTATATAATTTTGAACAATCTGTTAAACCCAAGAAAATTACACGCAAAGATTGTATTTTGGGACACCCTGTAAATATGTTATAACATGTCGAAGTTCTGGTCAAAAAATACTTTCGGATAAATCAGATTAAAGCTTTTGTTCTCTTTGTTTAAATGTTGATGCACTGGTGTTGTTCACAAACGGAATATGGATAGTAAATTGGTTATAAGATTTTGAAAACATGCAATATTGCATTAATAATTCAACTGCGAAGTACAAAGAAATACAAATAAAAGTCTTACAAAAACAATAGAAACTTTCAAATTTAATCTTTTATTTTTAAAAACATAACTTATATAATACAACTTTGGTTTGCACATTACTTACGCACACATGCATCATTTAAAATCATACATAACACTTGCATTAAGCTAAATTTACGCTGTTATTTCAAAATTATATCGGAATGTTCTAATCTTTAATATGCATTTGATATTTACAAAAAGTATTGTATTGTACATATATAGATGTGTTCCAAATATACACCAAAATATACAATATTCAACATTTGATATAAAATATTACGTCGTTCACGTTATTCTTATTCTTACGTTATACTTTTACATTCATGCACACCTAAGAATCAATTCCTTTGGTAAAAATGAAAAAAACAAGCTATTTACAACAAGTTTAATCTTATCGTGTATATATAGAGAGTTCCTGCAATTATTTGAAGTTCAAGGCATTTATTTACTACCCATAATGCAGCGTCTTCACGATAAAAAGCTGTTTTGTTCACTATGTATTGATTTATGCACTATTTCACTGCTGTCTTGACGTTATTGACCGGCTGTTTCATACTAAAACACATGATTATTTTATAAACTCGAGAGAAAAATAGATAAACATAAATTGTAAATCGCATACAAAAATATTAATTGTCGATTAATATCAAGGGAAACAAATGTTAAACCAACTTTTGGTTTGTACAAAAAGTTACAAATCATGCGTACTTTTATGTACATATATGTTGCTGTATAAATGATCAAAATACAATACTATCATCAGCAGCAGGTCATCATATTACGCTTATAACATTTAAATATTTTTATTCAGTGTTGTTTACTTTAAAATAGAATGCAGTGACAAAAAAAAAAATAACTGCAACATCTCGTATATCGATATATCCTGGAATGAAGATAATTTCCCAAAGGAGTACGTGTGATAACTTGCTTTATGATGACTATATTGTGATTGTAAAGTATGTATAAAAAATTCGTTACATCAGAAAACTCTGTATTTCATATTATCACTTAACTTAAATAAACCATGTTTTTTCTTGGAGACAATAATGTTTACCACAATGTGTCTTTTAGGTAGTATTTGACATATTTAGAAAGATGTGTCCTTTAGGTAGTATTTGACATGTTTAGAAAAAAATGATTTTTTAAGGAATATTTTGGGTATTTTTCTTGCTTGAAATTTAAGGTCGTATTATGATCTGGCCGTCAATATTATTCATGGTGATGTTTATATTAATCGATCTGGACAACTTGTAACTTTATTTAATAATACTGTATATTTTTGAAAATATTGAGAAAATACTGAAATAATATGCAATCTCATAGTGATACAATATTGGCCACCACATTTGATATTGACTTGTGACTTTGTAGAATGCAATCTTTTACAGATACCTCTCAGTACACCCTCAAACTTGCAAGTGACAATCTCAACTTACATTCGATTTCTTATCCAGTATTACTATCTACGTAAATGAATCATTTTTGGTTATTTGAAGCTTATTTATCTTTCAGTATCTAAATTATTTGGTCAAACAACAATTAAACACAACGATGATTCCAACCATAGTTTGCGTCTCGTATTTAGGATCACTCAAGTGAATTAAAGAAACATTTTCAAACATTTTCAATTCGAGCTAACAATGGAGAAATGGAAACTTGGTCAATATAAAGACCGGTATAACGCGTAACACACTCGTCTTATCATCACTTGCCCATCACACTCATAAACACAATTATTTCACAACCGTACGTTCTCAAGCTTACACTCGAACTCTATATTGAGGTCTTCAGGCTGAAACACCAGGCACTAGTGGATGTGGTGATTTTTGTTTGAAGTATTACACGCCAATAAATCAACAGCTTATGGCTAAACAAGTGTAAAATACTTCTTGGTAAAATTAAACCGGCAATCCCACACATGATGATACAACTACATGGAGTTATCTGTACCTCTTCCACAGATTTTAATATATAATACTTCTAACATCTGAAAATCAAACAGCAAAACATAACGGTAAAACCCCAGCATTAATTTTTTTATTGGAATAAATTAAATACCTAACAAAAGTATCTAACAATTAGATTATTCAGAGAAAAGAATCATTCATACCGGTAACTTTGGTATTACCAGCGCAAAGCCTAGACGACTAAGTTAACCAGGCAGAAGTAAGAAGTACTTAAGTCACAAAATACTAGTTTTGAGATATGAGCGTTTAAATTTCTGACTTTTCTGTAAATTTTAAATGCAACGGAGTATTGAATACATATTAGGTACATGTTATTGTATAGTCAAATGTATCATTTATGGTGATTTAGAAGACTGCAGCGATTATTGATTGTATGCAATCAATAATCTCTGTTTTGCACTTAAGTACTTCTTCTTCTACAATCATGGTCGCTTATCAAATAATCCTATCTATCTTGAATTGAGTAATCCAAACATGTTAAAAATATATATATTTGTTATGTACAAGTCATGACAAACAACTTGACATGTCATTCGTGTAAATCGGACTTTGTTGAAAAGTTGACCTCATTTCACGCTTGATTGAATTTCGGTTTATATCTCCTTAACCAAACCTTCAAGATATATAAAAGTATATACATTTGTAATCTACTTGACGAAACGATTCATTTGACATGCAACTCGACATATTTAGAGCATATTTGAAATTTGACCCAAAATTCAATTAAGCATGACTACCACTTACCATGCAAAAAAATACTAAAAAATTTGTCAAAACAATTACTGTCCTTCAATTACCTTCAAACCACCAATAACTCAATTTCGTCAAAGTGTGACTTAAGTACTTCTTATTCTACAGTCTTCTCTCATATCAATACGCCTTTGCTGCTCCAGCAGCAGTAGTAGGGTAAAGGTCATTTATTTTGTGTGTTTGACTATTTAACCGTTTCCCCATACTTAAGGGGGAACTGTGGTCATTTTTTCTCAGTAAAAAAGTGAGATTTTAATAAAATGAAGAAGAACTGATTATTTTCTTTCATCTGCTTTAAATCTGATCAAAATCGGGCATTCCTTTACGAGGTTAAAACGTTTTATCCTGCTTTACGTCTTGTTTCTTTCCTTATTTATTGCAATTTTTAAATGCGTTTATCTCAAAATGCGATTTCGGCTACTAGGAAACTTGCCCCTATAAGTATTTGCGCTTCTAAATTGGTTATGACCACCAATATTGGTACAAATATAGATCTATTAATGTGTTGCAACCTAATGGGAGAGATTTCTGATATATATCGTACATTTTGATTTTTGAGCTTTCAAAGTCAAATCCACAAAAAAAACAACAAAAAAAAACTGAGGGGCAAAATATGAAATTTTACTTTAACCTAATTTTGCGACCCTTCTCAAATGCGATATGCGACTTTCACCTCGTCATATACGCATTGATATGAATGTGAAAATACAATTTTCTAAAACTTCCAACCATATGCTTTGTGTTGATAACAACCCCATGTGCAAGAATCTTAAGTCTCTCAAACCAAATCTTTCAAAATATTCATAGTTCCCCCTAGTTTCTGTATAAGGTTATTATTTTTCAGTTATTCGTTAATAATAACATTGATTTTGATAAAATTGATTATTAAAATATGAAAATAAAATTGCAAAGATCAACTAAAAGCAAATGAAAACAATGCTGGTTATTATGAAAAAACAGTCATGTTTGCAATTTGAAAGTACATGCTTATTTATACAAAAATTCAGTGTTTTACGTATTTTTTCTAATTTACAAAATAAATGTTAAATCAAAATTACATGAAAGATTTGTAAATAAATGAAATAGATACCCGTATAATTTTGTAAACTAAGTAAAGAAAAAAAAAATGTTCTTCCACATCAATGAGATTATAATATAAAATAACCTTAGTAACACAGAAAAAGTACACAATTTTCCCTTATTAGTTTTGATTTAAATACTGGATTTTTATAGGGTGTACCTAAATAAATACTATAAATGTAATACTATAATAAGGTTTAGAATCATGAATTTGATTCAAAGCCAGTTTAGACTTGGAAAGGGTCGTTGAGGGCAGTGTTCTATGTCGCTTTCCGCTTCACAATGTGCTGCGATATCAATAGGATAACTTGTGGTGCAGACATTTTCGATGCTGTTTGTTTTGAATTTTAATAGATCAAGGTAACACCAAAATCATAGGTTTAATCATCTGACCCTATCACTGTCCATTGCGCAACCCAAAGTTTCGGTACCCATGGTACTTGAAGAACGGCACTGCAAGTTTTAACATTATATTACAATTTGACATTACATTAAAACGCGACATCATGGCAAGTGCATTAATGAAAGTTTGCTCCAGACTGTATGAAACAATTCATACATTGCGTTCTGCGTATATAGTAAAGGTTTTGTTACTAAAAACTGGCACCTAACATCATATATTCAGATAGATTTCATCAAAATTATAGTATGAGTGTTAAGTTTGGTATATATGCAATTTTGTTTTTTGATGAAATTTGTAGTTTAGAGCGTGTACTTTAAGAATCTGAATGACGCCGTACCCCTTTTTACCTGCCATGTTAAGTGTGACAGATCTAATTTAAGTTGTAAATGTAGCATGTTTCAAATTAAAGCTATTGCAATATATAATGCAACTCAGGTAACTTTGCTATAATTGTGATGAAATCTATTTGACTATATCTAGATTGAAATATATTCTTGATTCAATAGAATATTTTAGAAAACATTCATTGAGAGAAAAAAAATCAAACCCCCAAAAAAAAAAAAAAAAAAAAGCAAGGTGATTACCATTCAAAATATTTCTTCGCAGCTTTAATGTGTTCGTTAATGAACACCATTATCTACAGTTGATGAAATGTACAATCATGCTCAAAGCATATACAACGCATATCATATCAAAATATGTAGCACCGTATTTAATATAAACTTTATACAATTGTACAATTTACAATATATTTACCTAGGCTATTTTACACAATCACAGGTGATCTTATACAGCTTCAGGTTCGATGATGTTTTATTAGGCCGCTATTTCATTTGAAATCATAAATTAAAATTTGATTAATTTATCATTTTAATATGCTGAAGCAAAAAAACTTGAAATTTAAATTATCATTCTAAATTAATGGAGACAAAGTTTCTGTTACTAAAAAATTTAGACATTTTATGACATTTGAGGGCCTCTATTTACAAAATGTTAGAACTTAATTTCATCGTGTTACTAAGTAAACGTTCACATTATAGTTAATCTTGATTTTTACTTTCTTGGCTAGTTTTGCTTATTGTGTCAGCCAACATGATAGTGTACACACGCAGTTTCTTAATATCAGATAACGAAAGTGGACCTTAAGAAAAATATCACCACAAATTTACATACTCCAGGAATACGTTGGCTATCATGAACAACCTTTGATTTTTTTTTTAATCCACAAGAGACGAAGGTTTAAAAGTAAAATGTAGAAAATACTCATTTTAGACAGAATTGTGACATTTAACATTTCCAAACGTCTTTACTTTTTTTATTTAAAACTATTTTGTATTAGACGTTTAGGTGGAGCCTAAAGTGTTTGTGTTACCAAATAAAATATGTTTATAAAAAAATATGGAAACAATTCTACATTGACGATTCTTCTTTTGTTGATGTTAATCTTTCCGTTTTCGTTCCCTTTGTCATACTCATGCTTACACTGGTAGTTTCTGGAGCTTTAGTCGGGCAACAAACTAGGAAGACCTTCTTGTAATATTTCTTAAAGCTTGTCGTTGTAAACGCATACACAAATGGATTTACAATTGAATTTGTATGGGCAATCGATTTAATTGTTACACCAATAGAAAATATCGTCTGAGCATATTTACAAAATAAGATATTAAATGTATCTGTGTCAAATGTATACCATGTATTGAAACTTTGAATAGGCAGCCAACACAGAGCAAACAAAATTACAACTATGAATACCATTCTTGTAATTTTTCTTTTCCTACGGAGAGCTCTCGACTGAGCCTGGGCGCTCTCTGTTCCTGCCGATGTTTTCCTCCATACAGTGACAAGAATTTGAGCATAGCAATATAAAATGATAACCAGAGGAATGACGTAGGTTGCAAGTAAAAGAAACAGTGAGTATATTCTCTCTCCTTGTTTACTAGGAAATTGAACATTGCACACAAATGTTTCGTCGTAGTTGTTACCTTGTGTCTTCGTAAAAGCGAATTTAGGTAAGTGTACCAGTGCAGAACCTACAGGAAATTAAAAACATAAAAATTAATTGAAATAGGACACATTTATCAAAATGTTATCATTTTCAAAGACATTGCTTTTTTTTTTTCACAAAAAACACACATTCACATTTATATATAACGGCTCTGTACATCAATCACTGTGTATTAGTGATTGTATAAATATTCACCTAAAAGAGTGTACACATTTTGAATTATTAACACTTAACTGCATAAGGGGGGTTACCATGGTTCCTAATATTTGTTGCTGTTTTTTTTCCGGTTATCACATTTTAACGCCGTAATATTTCGGGCTGTTAATTTTTGTAATTTTCTTATTAGTTCCTCTTCTTTTGGGTCGTTTTCGAGTTCATTAGCACATTTTTTGTTGTTAGGGGGGGGGGGGCAAAAGTTATTGATTTGTACATAAACCGCCTGGAGTAAAATTTTCAAAATTGTATTTCAAGAACGTCAATGAGCCAAATGTCATTGGAAAATTCCTTCAGGAAGTGGGTTTTTCAAAGTTTGGGCAAAATCGAGATGTCGCGAAACAAAAATCGGTTATTTGGCCGCCATTCAAAAAACGGCACGTATATTTTATTTTTTTCCTGGAATATTGTTGTGATTAGTGTACCTATATATTAAAAATGCCAGGCGGTAAAGTACGTTTTTATAAGAGGGTAGCATGGACCCTTATGCACTAACAGAAGTGCGGGGTACCTTATGCAGTTAAGTGTTAAGGAGATGGTATGAATTTCTTCAGATTAGCTTTATTCGTGGGTTCGACTCAGAAGGGCAGAAAAAATAAAAATAATGCATGGCTATCAATATTTCAATAGCGTAGAAAAAATAGTTGAATACATCACAACCGAATTAAACTGTACTTACCTAGCCATATTGAAACACAGATAACAACAGCTTTAACTACGGTTCGGTTGTGCCTTGATTTTACAGCATGAACAATCAGGTAGTAACGGTCTATTGTCATGGCAGTAAGGGTGCAACATGTTGCTTGGACGGTCACCTGCAATGAGAAAAAAACAATAAAGGAACAAGTTAATAGCATTGATGAAAATATAAGCTTTAAACAAGTCAATAACAAAGTTCATGGGCGGTCCAGTAGTATAACCTATAGAAAGCGGAATTCCAGTACTTAAATTGGTTTTTGGATTAGATTACATAAGATATCATTGAACGGATTCTGACAAATATGCAATCCATACAACTTTACACCGAAAAACAAAGACATATATTTAAGAACAATTATATATTTGAAACCATGTGTATACATGAATATTCATCAATATAAAGAAAGAATAATACTACGCAAAACTGAAGTTAATATAATCACATGATGCAAAGTATGTTAGAAACTAATCATTATTTTAATTAAATAAAGTTAACCTAACAGAATTTGAAAACGTAGAAACAACACCTCTGTAGGGGGCGGTAGGGTTTAAAGCAATGACAACAAAACCAGATTAACACGCTGTTGAAACAAATAAAATGTACTCCGAAGTTGCTGATTTTTAGGAATCAAATATCTACATCTCACTGGTGTTTTGCAATGATATATGTGACCCGTCATATCGAAAGGTACCTTAAGGTCGGCAAAATTAAAATTGATTTTTTGGTCTCATCTGAAAGATTATATTTTAAGC
>JXSR01S015597.1:25954-46302 GCA_000969725.1 Ophiothrix spiculata
GGCTTGGTTCAGAGTCCATTATCGTATACAATATCTCCATTAAGCTACATTTACAATAATGAGATAGTTGACATTGGGCCACTGCAAAGAAGATTTAATAGGCTTTAAGTGTCTCTCAGTCAATATTGTGCAGGTGGTGTTTGAAATCCAATAACAAAGTTTCAATAAAGGTTTGATAATAACCTTGCAGCTGTATAACTAAAACATTGAGCAACATATGTGAGCATTTCTTGAAATGAGGCCCTAAATGTAAGGCTTGGTTCAGAGTCCATTATCGTATACAATATTTGATGTAACATTTGTCTTTGTTTAAATTATTTACACTTTACAAGTGATCTTTTTAAATGGTCATAACTAGAAAACGGAGCATCTATTTGATACATGTCCTAAAAACCTTGTATTTTAATAACTTGAACATGCTTTTAGATTACTGCTAAATAAGTGTCTTCTTACAGTTTCTGAAGGTCTGTAAGCCCCTTGACCCCCACCAGGGGCTTTGCCCCTGGACACCACCGGGGCCCTTGAAAACCCCCTGGACCCCCGGCCATCAGGGCGCTTTGCTCGCTCCGCTTTATCAGATATTCCCAGCCTTTAAAAAAACAAAAAAAAACAATCACAGCTGAGTCCTTGGATACAAAACCATGAATAGGATACTTCTGTCATACATCAGATAGGTAGACTTAAAGTACACTTTGCAGATACCATTCTGCTTAGCCCTTGTTTCAGGCTCTCAATAATTGTTCAATTTAGTGTAACTAAAATCCCAGTGAAATTAGCGCTGCCCGGGCTCATTGCTAGGTCCGTAGGAGGGGAGATCAGCTGCAGGGGAACGGTACTAGTTCTACATTCTGCTATGTAAATGAGCATGACATTTAATTCATGAAGAAGTTGGAGGAGAAGTTGGGAGGAGGGGCAGTCTATAAAAACTACATCTATTCATAGATTTTTAATTTTGTTTGATTAATACACCCCTTGTGTGTACATTGTAAAGTGGCTGTTGAATTTCTGCTGCCATGCATCATCTGGCAGTTTGTAGACAGCTGTTGCTACTTCCATGTGGTATCATTTTCAAGCAACCAAAGCGCTCTCATTCCTCTCCTCTCCTGAAGGAGCTCCAGTGGCTTCCTGCAGTTGCCCAGCGCATTCAATTCCACATCCTTGTCCATTCCTTCAAATCCCTGAATAGCTACTCTCCGCAATACATCTCATCACTCCTCCACATTCACAAGCCGACTGCTTACTCCCTTCGGTCTGCTACATCCATCCGCCTGAGCTCTCCAAGGACCCGTACTGTGACTGGCAATATGGCTTTTTCTTCCTCAGCCCCACGCCTATGGAATAAGCTCCCTGCTGTGGCCAGAGGCTCCACCACCATTGTCTCCTTCAAGAAGTCCATCAAAAGTCATCTTTTCCTCAATTAGTTGGTTGGGTTCTCTTCCTTCCTTTTTCTTAAATTTCTCTCTTTCTCAGCGCTTTGTATCCTTTTGGTTAAAAGGCGCTTTACAAATGCCAGTGTATGTATGTATGCATGTCCCTGATGAAGACATGTGTTCAGTTAAGATTGTTCAACCTCTGTACTAATGCTTATATTACAATCTCTAGCAGGGCTTTCTCTAGATCAGGGCTCCTCAGTTAGATTTCTGAAAGCACCAAATTAAAATGTGGCAAACTTTAAATCCACAACCCAGCTGCACGTGGTCCTTGAGACCCTGGTGTTGTCCGGGTGCTGGAAGGGTGCAGGAGGCGGTGGAGGGGTTATAACCAGATTTAAATATGCTTTAGAAAGCTGTCTTTACTGTTTTAGCCATTGTGTCGTATTATGATCATTTATGGCTAGAATATGTTACAGCATTTTAGGTTTCTTATGCCAACTTAATTTATTTCATGATTTTTTTATCATCTATTTTTCTGATGCACCACACGACACCTTCCAATGAGTCACATTTGGCGTGCATGCCACCATTTGAGAAACACATTTCTTTTGATCAAACCTCCAAGTTACAAGTATTTTATATACAGTTGCTATATTTATTGTATTGCATTTCAACATCTTCACTGGGTGAAATGCGGGAGTATATTTCACTTGAAGTGCACATGGATGAATGGAATCATACTATAATTCACAAGATGTTTGTATGTCAGTTTATTACTCCAGAACCCTTGACCCAATCTGGACCAAACTTGGACCATGTATAGCAATTGGTCCCCCTGAGTGTTCTAAGGGGGGTCCGGTCAAGGTGATCCAAGGTCAAAGGTCATCTAGAGGTCAAATCTTGAAATTATCCAAAACGTTGACCCAAGGTCATCCCAGGTCATTTCATGGTCATGGCCATAACTCCAGAACCACTGATCCTACCTGGACCAAACTTGGACCATGTATCGTAAATGGTCCCGGTATTTTGATGGGGACCAGTCAAGGTCTGCCGAGGTCATTTTCAGATCACAGTCATAATTCTAGAACCTTCGACCCTTCCTGGACCAAACTTGGACCATGCGTAGAAGTTGACCTACTGGATATTTCAATGGGGTCTGTTTTAAAGACATTGAAGGTCGAAGATCAATAGCAACTGGTCCCCTGAGTATTTCAAGGGGGTCCAATATCAACTAGCGGGGCCCACGCATAGCGCGGGTACACCGTTAGTAGCACTAATTTGTGTATACTGTATTCTAATTTTATTTTTATATATCACATAATAGATGTAAATGATTCCAAAATACTTTGTTCTCTTCAGTTTTCATCACGGCCAAAGCAGGACAGTCTGGAGGATACCCCGGTAATTATAAATCCATTATGCTCAGTCCAGTCTATGATTTGTGAATAATTGATATGAATGATGATGGAGAAATAACACGGTGAACATGTCAGACCCCTTTTGATAATTGTATTAGGTTCTATTGGTTCCCTTTTTTCCCCCTATACGGAGAGATATCAATGGTTAGAAACTGCATCACATGAGATACAACAAGTACCCAAGTTACAGCGTTATCTCAGATTATTACGTAATCTCTTTGACAGTGAATAGAGCTATATATTACTTGGATTTCCAACCAGTGGGATTCAAAGAAAAATATCCACCAAATATAATATACAAATGCAACATGGATTGAGATGAAGAATCGTAAAATTACTGTCCCCGAGGTGTTGGATGATGGAGACTTCCTTCCGAGGCGCAGCCGAGGTAGAAGGTCTCAATCATCCAACACAGAGAGACAGTATTTTGCAATACTTCTCCGAAACAAACCATGTTGTATTTATTTTACTACCTCAAAAAAGTCCAAATATGACTTGGAAATAAATCTAAAAGTCAACAAATTCAGTATTTCGCCGTACGCAATACGGTAGTACCACTCCGAAGTTGTTACTACTTTTCCTGTGTGTGTGTGTAAAACACACAGGCGCAACGTGTAAACTCATACCCGTGCGGCTGTACTATTGTGAGTGTAAACGCACAAGGGGGAAAGTACTCAAAAATACTTAATATGCGTTTCTACTATTTAACCAATAAAAAGACTATTAACTTATAAATATTTCAGAGGTGTAGTAAATGTATACATTCTCATACTGATATAAACTGAGAATGATGTTTTATTGCTCCCCTTTCTGAATTTTTTGTTTTTAGTTTTTTTAAAAAGATGTTTTTGTATGTTGTTCTTTACACACTAAGAAAGCATCTTATCAGTAAAACAGATCATGTGAATTAAGCTTTCTACTAATCCTCAGTGATCATCAACCACATCACGACTTAATACGCAATAGACTGGATTGATTCATAATTCCCCTGCCCCAACTATGTTTTATCTGTTTGAAAAAGTACCCTAAATGTAAATAGTGGTTATGGTGTTAGGGCTAGCATAAAGTAAGGGTTTGGGTTGAGGATACTAACTACAGAAAAAAATGGTGTCTCCTTCACCCTACCACTGCCTCAGACCTTGGTGCTCAGTGTTGCCAACCTATTTACAACAGTTTTGTTACCAACCAAAAACCAATAAATTTGAAGTATTTAGAGTTAATCCTACCTATTAAGTGAAATGTAAAATGTGGCTTATTTGTTTCTGTTAACTTATTGCCAGCATTTGTCTCTGTTCGTATACATTATGTAATTGTTCATATCAGATTAGTTTAGACTAGTACTGGTAGTGTGATTGTGGTATTTTGTCATTAACACAAGATTTGTATTCAGTGGTAAAGTATTTTGTATGTTGAAACACAACAAATATTTTAAATTTGAAATGGTGCTCATTTTGGCATCCATGTTTAACCCTTGATTTTTGCTTTGTGATGGAAATCTGTAATAGCTCAATGCAAGATGCAAAAAATGTAGCTGGAAAAGTCAAATTTTACTTAAAGCAATACTATAAAGTGTTAAAATGAAACACCCCTGTCACCCATGACTTTTTTTTGGGATGGGGTTAGCTTATTGAGTTTATTTTTGGTAGATATTAATACCTTCCAAACGATTTGGCTTAAATAATTTTACTTTTTCTGTTATGACCATTTGTTGAATATCCCGAAGTATTTTTGGACAAGATTGTATAGGTAAACCCGGTTGGCTCTTACTGTGAAGATTTTTCAGAAGCCAAAACTCTCAATATTGACAAAACCACAAGTTTCAACCATTCTTCCTGCAGACCTTCCTACCCCAGCATACAATGTTGTGATGGATTCATGCAAGAAACAGATCCTTTTTCAAGAAATACCTCTTAACAAAGTTGCACAAGGGGTGGGGAGGTCAAGTGTCTCAGCTATTTTGACCAAGATAGTAGCTCAGAGCAAACCACAAAGGAGTGAAATTGCTTTATGATAAAAGGCTTGTCAAGAGGCTCGATATTTAGACAGATCGCGTAATTCTTGACTTGATGGTTAGGCAGTAGAAGATTCACTTCTAGTGCAAACCGGATTGGTGTTAACTTTCCAGCAGTGTATATAGATTCACTTCTTGTGCAAACTGGATTGGCATTTCCAAGCAGTGTCTATTATAGACACTGCTTGGAAATGCCAATCCAGTTTTGAACTAGAAGTGAATCTATATATGCTGCTGGAAATGCCAATCCAGTTTGCACTATAACCATCAAGTCCAGAATTACGCGATCTGTCTTATTATCGGGCCTGTTACCAAACAAATCTAGGGATACAATAACTGCTCAATGAGCAACAACAAATTTGCAGGGAGGACTGTAACAGCTAGATTCTCTTAAAATTTAATTTGATCCCTGATAATTATTTGGATGTTTTTCCTTGGAATATAAAATCAGTAATCGGTGTACAGCTTGTACACTACTGTCTGGCTGGATTGGAGAGTGTATTGCAGGGGAGGGGGCACCACATATGAAAGTGACATACGAGTGACAAGTGCCACCGTGCACTACGGCTGGTATTGATAAGCCTTTTATCGAAGAGCAATTCAATTGCACTCCTTGTTGAAAAGCCTGTTTACATATTAAATTTCTCAACAAAAAACACAAAATGGAATACTTGAGGGAAAGAAAGGAAGCTTACATTGTAACGAAATTTACATTGTTTTTATACTGTCACAGCATAACTTTTTATGCATCAACAACATTCTATTATTTACTACATTCTATTGCTGCTTCGCCACAAAGATTGCAATTGACGAAAATACATTGTCGACAGTGATAGTGTCAGTCGCTCAATTTTTGAAGGTCGACAATGAAAATGCTTTGTAATACCAGCCCAACCATGCATCTCAAAAGTAGGGGTCTTTTGGTTACAAAATTGGGTCAATAGTGGGTCTTAGGGTGAAATTCATGAAAAAGTAGGGTCTTTCGGGTCAAAATGGCCAAAAAAATGTGCTAAATTTTGACAAATTAACAATTTTTTCTAAAACATTAAGAAATATTATTAGTCTTTCAGTGACCCAAAGGTATGTCAGGTCCTTCAGTGACAAGGATTTAAAAAAAAAATTAGTAGCTCATATGGTGACAGTTGGTAAAAATGGGGGGATCTTTCAGTGAGAGTGAGCGAAAAAGGCAGGGTCGATTTGGTGCCACATGGCATGTAACTCAAAGTTGAGTGATCCCCCACCTCCTCCCCCCTAATGTATTTTGCTGTATCCTGTTGGTAATGGGTTTAGAGCCACAGCTGTCAAGTCAAATTAGCACATTAACAGTTCTTTTTACAAATTGAAATATAAGTACCATTCACTTAAAGGTATTCAAACAGGCCACAGAGTTGTTCATTGCGAATCAACAACGATGCATCCATGCGTCTGTGTATTTTAAATTCTAAATTTTTCAAATTAACAGATAGGCCTATATACTCATCATCATAGAAATATTTAGCATATTATGCTAAATATTTCTATGATGGCAAAGCACTAATTTGTGAATGTTTGCTGCTTTGACGTTATCCAGTTTTCCCATGCATCGGGCTTTTGCATGTACTATAAGTGCTCGGCGCGCGATGATCAGTGTGCCGTCTTTTGTGTACCGCATAAACGCACTTCAGTAAACGCCGTACCGTGCGTGACGCGCTAATTTGAATATCAACTGTAGATTCATCACGAATCAACAACGGTACGCTCCTGTATAAAGAGATACAGTGAGTTGTTAAATTAGGCATTCAAACACGCCACAGAGTTGTTCATCGCGAATCAACAACGATGCATTCATTCGTCTGCGTATTTTTATCGCACGAGGGTGGCTTTAGCCACCCGAACGTGATAAAAATACGCAGACGCATCTGATGCAGAGTTGTTGATTCGCGATGAACAACTCTGTGGCATGTTTGAATACCTAATTCAACAGCGAAAATCTTCCCGAAAACGTATGAATTAAATTCTGAATGTTTTCAATTTACTCATCTTCATATAAACTAAATTTATGGCATATCTGAAGCAAAGTGATAATTTGTAAATGTTTGCTGCTTTGACATTATCAATTTTTCCCAAGCACTGGGCTTTTGCACATACTATAAGTGCCCGACGCGCGATGATCAGTGCGCCGACTTTTGTGAACTGTGTAAATACACTTCCGTAAACGCTGTGCCGTGCGTGACGCAATAATTTGAATATCAACTGTGGATTCATCACAAATCAACAACGGTGGGCTCCTGTATAAACAGATCCGTGAGTTGTTGAAATTGGTTTGTATCATTAAATTTCACTAGTTTATAGACATTCTTGGTTAAGGTGGATTGAAAGGATGTTTCTGGAAATTAGAAACTGCATTTAGAGGCACTTGATTACATTGAACAAGTAAAGCATAAAAAAATGAGCAAAATGGTTTTTGTTTGAAGGAAATCGGACATACGGTTGCCAAGATATGCGTGATTTTAATTTCTTTGTTTTCTATCATTTTTGCCAATATATTGATAAAGTTAATGAGCAACATTGACTATATGTGCTCATTAATATTCATATTTGCCAATATTTTACCAATATCTTATGAATAAACCTTCATACTATTTTTATTTTACATAATTTTAACTTGAAACTTTGCCAATGTTTTCTATGGCCTAAAACATTAACATATGATTTACCCGCCCATCTAATTTGCATATTTGCATAATTAATGAGCATTATACAAAAAGCTAATTAATTATGCAAATATGCAAATTAGATGGGCGGGTAAATCATACATTAAAGTTTTAGGCCATAGAAACACATTGGCAAAGTTTCAAGTTAAAATTATTAAAGGTAAAAGTAGTATGAAGGTTTATTCATAAAATATTGGCAAAAATTAATATTAATGAGCACATTTTGCCAGTTTTCCTCATTAACTTTCATCAATATATTGGCAAAAACAACATAATACAAAGACACTTTAAACAGCAATATCTCAAAAACCATTTGTCCGATTTGACTCAAATTTTGGAATTAAGATTTTTTTGCTTAGCTCTTTGTAACAGGCCTGTTTTTATCTCAGTCAGAGCAACTTCATTTTGCCTTTAATACCACCTTAAGTGCAGTAGAGATGCATTTCAGTAAGCTAGTCCAGAGACTAATTATAGAACTTTAACCATAAGATTTTTAGTGGTTATCTGTTTTGCTAATTGTGTCCAGAAGAAAACCATAAATTTTCAAAGTCAAAACGCATGTACTTTTAAGTTTTAATAAATTCTTTTTCTTTCAATTCTCTGATCACAGTTCCAACTGAACTGCATCATTCAATCAGCACTGATTGTTTGTGCCGAGAGAAGATATAATGTGTTTCCCATCATGCATTGTTTCTTATGGGATTGTTTGTATGGGAAATCATGTGAGTAGTTAGTGATAAAATGCCCATAAATCAAAGTTAATTGTTGTAATAATCTTGCATTTTGGGCATATTTCATCACTTACTACTCACATGACTTCCTGAACAAAATTTCCCATAGGAAGCAATGCATGATGGGATATCCACAATATAATCTCTTGTTTGTGCTAATGCTCCGTCCCCTCTGAAGTTGTATAGAAAGCAATAGCCTCTTAGCTACCTCCACGACCACTTCTCCTTCTCATTTTCCTATTGATAACAAATACACTATTTTTTATCTTGGCAACAAAGCATGGACAGATGTTGTTGCGGATCATTAAATGTAGTTTTTCAATTTTCTTCCATAGGCAAAACAGGTTTGAATGAGAAGTTTCTCAAAATGTGCAAGTTTGTTGTAAACACAGCCAGAATTTTAGCAGGAGATTTAAATCTACAATCACAGAAAAAATGTGTTGAAAAATACATCTGTTCATCTATCTTATTGATTTTCCCGCTCCAAAATTCAAACCTATCCAAAGACATTAATTTTATACCGTCATTGAAACAGGAGCTACAATCTTCTGCAAAACTCGTTGGGACACTTATGCTTTGCACACAATGACAATAAAAAAGGTTGGCCATTTATGTAAAATTGCTTCTGCGATCTTATAGAAAACTTAAGTTGTTACCGTTTACAAAACTTTTTCAATCCCCCTCCTCCCGCCCCTCCTGAATCAATGTTGTGCACACATATTTCTAAAATACTCAACATTGATTAAGGGGAGCGGGGAGAGTGCTTAATATCACTTAGTGTCCCAACACTTTTGCAGAAGATTGTAGGAAGGATGTACATAAGGAAAGAGGGACTTCTTATCACAATCAACATAAACATCTCTTACTATACTGGAGAAGCTGTTTATTTCCCGCTAAAATATTGGAGTTTACAGTATTTACGGATGTTTGAAACAGATGAATGAAACTCAAAGAACTTGAGTATACAATGACTTTTTTCACAGATTGTATCAGGCCTGCAAGAGATATACATTTTATAATGAGAACTGACTTAGGCATTCAGGTGCATTATTCAATGTGTCTGGTTGTTGACTTGTTGTTCTGCTGGATGTGAAATAAGATATATAATGATCAGGATTCACAGAGGCCAATGGCTCAAAAACTAGAAACATTGGTTGATTCAAATTGTTAGCTGTGTCTTTTAAGGGGACTTATACAAATTTGAACAGTATTGATACTTTACTCCTTTTTCCAAACTCAGTCAGAAAAATCGTGTTATCTTGCTAACCCTAACCCAACTTACTAAAGCCTACCGTGAACATCACAAAAAAGTCCCAAGTATGTCAGAGATGTGGGCTGCTTATAGGGGACCAAATCGCTGCCTCAGTGGTTTGCTAACGGTGTGAGACGCAATAAATCCGAGATGTGATAAATCCAAGGCTCTCTTTATTCTTCCGTCTGTCTCTTTCTGAGGAGAGAAAATCTCTTCAGTCAGGGTTAAGATAGTAGCACTTGCCACCCTCGCCTATATAGTTCACTAACTTTACATAGAACTAATCCACTGACTCTACATAGAACACTGATCTATAAAGCCACTGACAGCCGAGCCTCTCTTGTCAGTAAACCAAACAGGCGAGCCCGATTGTAGTGCTAGCTTAAGGTTACACACGAATCTTGAAAATTAAAACCGAATAAAGTGTTTAATCATAGCAACAAACAACATTTATTTAAAACTACTTTCTTTTTTAACCATTTATATAAGGTTGTTTCCTGAATAGTTTCCTTCATAAACCCTAAATGCCTACCAGAAATACATTATTACTGATGAGGACTGAAAAACATTTAGGTGTAAATGACCAGTGTCATGACCTTTTTTTGTTTTTGTTTTAAGTGTTTTGGCAATTGTTGGATATTATGAATGTCATCATAGTCAAAACAGGTTTATACATAATGAGTATCAACAGACATTCATGTTTGTTAACACAGCTAGAATAAAGATTTGAGCTATTATATTGTTTCTCCGGAGAGGGGTGTAATCCCGCAGGCCTGCAGGAGATACACCATAACTGACTTGGACATTCAGGTGCAAAGATACTATGGTCACTGTCATGATGTGTCTGGTTGTTGTAAAATTGAAAACTGTTGGATATAAAACTTTTTTATCCACGGATTAAAACATAAAGGCCCGTATTCCAGAAAGGTGTTTAGATAAACCACGGTTTAACTGAACATCAACTGTCCAGAAAGATACGCACAGTTGCAGCTTTTAAGCAGAACAGTTCAATGAGTCGTGCTGTTGGCGAGCATTAAAGCCATGGTTTAGCTAAACACCTTTCTGGAATATGGGCCAAAGAGTCTAAAAACTTGCATGTTTGTATGTTGAGTTATAAGATGGGAGGGGATGCGTAAATTCTGCAGGCCTGCAGGTGTGACACACGCTAACAAGAATCGACTTGGGCATTCAGGTGCTTTATAGTATCTGTATGTTTCGTGTTGATGGTGTTTTTTATGTGATGAAAAACCTGAATTTGTTTTTTCATGTCCCTTTTGGTGAATTTAATTTTGGATCAGCCCAAAACAAATATTTTTCATAGGAGATGATACATGTTTAGGCCTACCTGTATACATGGCTTGCAAGAAAAACACTATAGCTATTCAAGTGCAATGGTCAATGTTGGTCATGATGTGTTCGATTGTTTAAAATCATTAGATATAAATCTTCTCATTAAATATGGAGGCGTGTATGCACATATGTGACCGTCCACCCCATAACAGCAGTAAATGCCAGCTATTGTCATTTTCATTTTTTTAAGTATTTGCAAAGACCATGCTTTAAGGATTAAAGTGACACCTGAATGAACTTCACACGGTTTCCAGAAGTTATGGTCCGTCAAAGGTTGTCAGGGAGTAAAACGTATAACTGAGATAAACGCGTTCAAAGATTCGTAAGCCTTATATTTTCTGTTAATCGTCTTAAAAAAATGCAAATTTATTTCACATTTCTTATCATTTTCTTGAAATGAAACTTTGCTGGTATTTTGTAGTAAGTACTATGATTGAGAATCTGTCAAAAAATCAATTTCGGCAAATTACAACCTTGACATGTATTTTCACCTGTAGCGCAAAATGGAGTTTCTGGCATTTACTGCTCATACGGACTGGACGGTCACATATATACTTTTGCTCAGAAGAGTGGATTTATGTATAGTTCCCCAGAAAAAAATATCAGGACCTTCCCATCATTCATTGCTTTCAATGAGAAATTTTATACAGGTTTTAATGTAATGTTTTAGTGATGAAACATATGAAATGCAAAGTTGGGACGAGATCTGTTAATTGTGCTATATTTCATCACTAAACCGTACAAAAACACCATTGGAAGCACAGTATGATGGGAAGTTGTGATATTAGTCCACAGGCCTGCAGGATAAATTGTAGCTAATGAGAGCTGACTCAGGCACTAGTCCATGAGTCGTTGTGCTGCTGGATGTGTAATAAGATATACAAGGATAGGGAATTCAAGGCAGCCAACCACTCTACAATCAGAGACAATATTTTCAAACTTTCAGGGGTATTTATGGTTTTTATCGGGGGGGGGGGGCACTGCAATTACAAGGTGGACATCATGCGCATACACAACAACGAGTAAAAAGGGTGTTGTTTTTTTGAGAACTGACTTGTTCACTGTGGCACAATGGTCAATGTTATGTGTTTGGTTGTTGCATAAACTAGTTTATTTGTAATATTAAAAATTATTTGATAATAAAATCTTCTCTAAACTGGGCTCTAAACAAAGCAGGTGTGACCTCTGGCCTGTTTGACCTTAAGGCTAGGTTGATGGGATTAATGGTACTCCAATGGCTAAGGGAGGAACCTTGCTGGCCCAGGGGGGGGGGGTATTGGTCTGGAAGGGGGTGTGCGGCTGGGACCGTTGAACCCATACCCATCTTTAAGGGTAATTTTTGAGTAAAAGTACACCCATGTTTAGGGATTTTGCTCAAAAGAAAGAGCTGATTTTTCAAAATTTTCTGGGCTCGCGATAATTTACACTTTTTTGGACCATTTTAGCGTATTTTCTTGAAGATGTGACCCATGTTTTGGGATTTTGGTGCTAAAAAATGGGACCCATGTTTAGGGATTTTTTGTAAAAAAGCGACCCATTCCAGCGGGACATCCCTGTATACCTTAATATGTGAGTACCCCCCCCCCCGGGTTGCAGGCCTTCAAGAGATGCACTAAACTTGTTCAAGATGGAAATAAAAATGAAATACAAACCAACAAAAGTTTCGGCATAAATGCTGCCCATACAGTTGCTGTTTGTTGTCGTGCAATCATCATGGGTGTGACAGCATATATCCGCAATTGCACATTGTGCAACATGTGAAGATGATGTGCATAGTGTACTGCGAAGTTTGTTTTGAGAACTGGCATATGCATGGACATCAGGGAGTAAATGGGCAAATTGGGCATCCAGGCATAATGGTCAATGCCATGATGTGTCCTTGAATAAGTTTATGTTCTTGGAAAATTGTTAGATATAAAGCTTCTCGTTGTGAAAAACAAGTCTGCATATAACTTTAGGTTCTCAAAACATGCCTGATTGTATACACAGCTCCTCATTGTAAACCTTTCCAACCTGCAGGGGATAACATTCCCAGGATACATTTTTGCTAATGAGAACTGACTTAGGCTTTCAGCTGCGCTACTCTATTGTGTGGTCGTTGGCTTATGCTGCTGTATGTAAGATACACAAGGATGTAGAATTCACAAAGGCCAATGACTCAAAAACCAGGAACAATGTTTTGTTCGGGTGTTTTTAAAGTTTTAGCTATTTTTGTAATAGCAAGGATTTCTCTATGTGCTTGTAAACTGTATATGTGACCATCTATTACGAATCTCCAGTAAACTGTGTGTTTTTAATTTTGAGCTGCAGTACAAAATACATATAAAAGTTGTATTCGAACAATGTTGGGATTTTTATAGATTTGAAATGTTAATTCATTTAAACTCTGAAATATTAGAAAACTAACATTTTCTAGATGTACAGTGGAAACTCGATAACACAAAAAGGCATAACCCGTAAAACCGCAGAATTCCGATGGAACTTAAAACCATGACTTTTCCCTATTGTTTTATTATGTATTTTTCATGTTTTACACGAAAGAAATAGTACAAAATCCGCTTAAGCGGAAACCAAGTGACCATTCCTACTGTACATTTTATATTGCTGGACGACTTGATTTAAGTTGGTAATTTTGAAGTAAATGCGGCAAAATTTGATGTTTGAAGTTAGCAATTAGTCTTTTAATACAATATTTCATTGATTCATGTCTGTCCTTGAGATTTTTCTGACGTTTAGGCTTTTAAGTAAGCTGTAACAGATGTCACATGCTATAAGCCAATCAGTACCAGTATATGCATTTGATTTTTATTGGCGGCGATCGGTTATGGTTTACTCAAAATTTGCTTAACACAAAAGCACACTCTTGGCCCCAACAATTTTGTGTTAACGAGTTTCTACTATAGTTGAATTAGAAATGAGCAAAACATGAAAAACTTTAATGCAAATTTACTCAGTTTTATATATTCTGACATGTTATGCCTTGAAGAATTATAACACCATTTCTGGGTGTCATATGAACATGAACCAAGAGTCATTTTTAAAGCTGATGATGTGTTCTTTTTGAATCTGCAATAATGTTGACCTGGAGTCAACTTTACCTTTTTATCTGAGAACTTTACCAGAGTGTTGTGATGGATGGTCATATATTGACATTATTGTGTGATTGGAATTATTAATTTTAAAATGAAAAAGCTGTGAAAATGATTTCACTAGGAGATTGAAATTGGTTGTATATTGCCATTTCGAATTCATACGACCACAAACAATTTCACATGGATTTACTGAAGTTTCTGCTAGCAACTTAAATTAATCTAATCCAGTAAGCATCTTTGCTACTGGTTTAAATGAAATGTTGAGATTTTCACTTTCAAGTCCTTTTTTCATCCTCTGAATCTAAATAGACTGCTAAGATTCTTGGTGGTTTAGATTCATAGTATGCAATAAGCAGGCATGGGAAACTATTTTGGATTCAGTAAATCCATATGAAATTATTTGTGGTTACATTATGAAATCAAAATGGTCATTTGCAAATAAATTCAACATCCTAGCTAGTGTTTGTAAATGTTTAAAACAAAACTCAAAATAAACAAGTATCCAATTGTAATAAACATTCTGTTTTGGAAGATTGTGTCTTTGCACCAAACAAACATTAAAATAATCTTGAAATGATATATTTTGTCTTTTTTATTTTACATTGTTTGCAGGTTGCTGATAATACACAAAAAGGCTGGGGAGGTTTTACTGCAATCTGGTCAGACGAGCCAACTACGCTCGATAAATTAGAAGGCCCTCCATCTACAGACACGCCACTTATGGGTGATCCAAACGCCAGAAATGAACGAGAAAGGTTACGGTAAGTTGCAATCCACTGAAAAAGGCAAAGTGTAAACAGGTTATAAGTCCAACCATATTTCTGAGATGTTAAAAGTATACTGTAAAAGGATTTAATTTTTGCAGATTGGGTTAAGTTGCTTTTATTCTAATTTGAATTAGATCTGATTTTGAAAATGTTACAAGTGGCCATTCTTGCGCAACAAGTAAGCCTTTGAAATATGCTGTTTTCAGAATTTCTGTCCAAAATGGTTTGAATTTGTACATGATAACCTAGGGGCAAAACCTCATGTACAGAATGAAAATAGCAGGAAATTATTTTTAAGTGTCCTATGTAGGTGAGTTCTATGGTCCATAGGTGACAACCTAGTATAGGGTGGCTGTGAAAAATCAATATATTCCATTAGGGCCTTACAGGAGGGGTCAAATTTCAAAATTGGTCAAATTGTGTTTAAAACCATTCTAACATGTTCCTCTCATCATAAGAAAGCGGAAAAGGTATACTTTGAGCCATCTCCAAAAACATGACAGGTCATACAAGGGGTCATGTGTTGGACTAATGGAAGTAAGAAATTCTGAAAGTGTTAGATTTAGTTAAAAATGGTCTCAAAATGTTTATCTTGCAAAACTATCCAAACAAAGACTAAGCAATATTTACCGACATCTACAATCAAATCATTGCTATGGTATTAAGCAAAACTCCTTATTTGCAATCGATGAAAGTAACAAAAACTTGATCTTGACCTGTAACCAAAGGAATGATTGATCTTAGACATTGGAAAATATTATTTAAATGCAGACAGTTTTGTAAGACATTTTGAGACCATTTTTACTAATTCTGGCACTAATTCATTACTGTAAAATTAATTATGGTTACCATAATTAGACACATTTTCAAAACAAATCATACTTTAGCCATGAAATTTCACATTGGTTATTAAAGAATATGAGCAACATTTTGATAACAAAATCTTTAAAAGTTTGGAAAAAAGTTGAGGTAATCGGCCCATGCTCCTTTAACCCTAACACTGTTGACAACTTCTTCATTTAAAAACTATCTTCTCAGAAATCTGCAAGTCAAAAACGGTCCAATTATCACTATGTCAAGCCACTGAGCAGCCGCTGCCATGGCAGCGATTTCGTGATCATAGCTAACTCGAGTCTTTGATGTATTTGGACTTTAGGTGAATTTCTTGACTTTGTAGAATGGGATATTTTGAGATTCAGTGGAGTTAGGGTTAAGAACCATTCATCAGCAATGAGTCAAAGTATACTTCATTTGCTTCTTTATGATGAGAGGAAGATGGAGGAACATGGTAGAATGGTTTTAAACAAGATTTGACCAGTTTTGAACTTTGGCCCCTGCATTGACTTTGCCCCCTCCCTGCTGGAGGGCCCTGTGCAATAGATTGATTTTTTGTCCACCCCTTGAGGTATGAATAAAAAACATGAAAATCTGAATAATCAGTGATACTGTTCATTTTAAAGAAGTGAACTTCAGCCCTCCCCTCCCCCACTGTGGATGCACTAAGTTTACCACATTAAAGTGAAAATACAAAACACTGCAATATTGATCTGTATGATTTTATGTATCTGTATGATTTTATGTATTTGTCTGCTCCACATATGCCAATCATACTCACTTGCCCCTCCTCCCCTGTCCAAGCTTTTCATCTTGTTTTTGCCATTTATCCCAGCTTAAATTTTCTTTTTTCATACCATATCTTCTTGCATGCGAAAATGCTTGTTTTTGTAAATCTGCTTTTAGGGATCACTTCAAAACTCAACCAGCGGCTGACCGCACAGAACTGGCGGTTCTGACCGGTTGCTATTGTTTTGAACAATGGCAACCGACCAGAACCGCCGATTCCGGGCGGTCAGCCGGCGGTTGAGTTTTGAAGCGGCCCCTTATATTTCTCCATACTTGGTAGCCAGTCATGGAACTCACATAGCAGGTATTCTGTTGTTTTATATTGAAACAAGACTTATAGATTGCTGTAAGTTTTATAGAAAGTTCTCACAATCGACTCAATACACACCATGTACGCAAACTGTTGATACTGCACTGCTGGTGTCATTTTAACATGGCATGGTATAGAAAAAAACAACCAAATCCCTAAAATTGTGATGCAAAAAGAACATCACCGTGATAGTTGCATATGAAAAAATTGTGATTATAGGACATCACTTGTAAACTCTCTACACAGCAAAAGTTAAACCTGCTGATATAGTAGACAATTTGACCATGACAATGGCTGTCAAAATTCAGGTTGTACCAGGGATGTTTCATTTTCCTTTTTTTAAGCTGATTTCTTTTTTCTTTTCTTTAAATTATAAATATTAATATTTTAGTCATTTTCAACTAATTTTTTGCCTTTTTTAATGTCTATCCTGTTACAAAGTTCCCTTTCACACCCCTGTTGTATGTCACATTATAACCTTCCAGAATACCTGCAATTTGAGGCTTTTATTCAAGTTAGCAAAGGAATGACCAAACAGCTTCATGCATTTTCTGTAATTATTTCTGGTTGCGGGTTGCCTAAGTTGCTTTCCTCAGTTTAGTGGTAGTAAGCCTCTCTACTTATTATACTGGAGCAAAAACTACGCATCGCTGATATAAGTGTACTATCGCAGTCCACAGCAAAAGTGTCTTGAACACATTGATTATTTTACAAAAACATATCTTATATGGTGCCATACAATATTTTTGAGTTGTTGGTGTCTGCTACAGATACCGTAGAGTGTCAGTATATGGCATGTTTTCCAGTTTCTGTTTTGCTTTATCGTGACAATGTGGCTGAAAAATTGTGACAAATTATTATCAATTCTTTAACAATTTAAATGTTATCAATTCTGATTTAAGACGAATGCAAGTTAAGGTGGCCTAGCACAGAAATGGTGTCGGACACAAGTGAGCTGATATCAGCGGTGCTGGACACAATTTCAAAGTATTTATCCTGGGCTTTTAGCGTACTTTCTGGCGTACTGTATCTTGCCCTTTAATATAACGCGATCTTACACATGTGTCATTTTTTTATAGTCACGCATAAGACCATGCGCCCAAAGTGCACAGTGCTTAAGGTATTAGTCATTGCTAACAAAATGTCAATTTTTTGCTGGATTTTGCTTAATATCTCAAAAAGTAAGTCGGTGACCATATTTTTTATTACTTTTTTTTTAAAGAGCTATATAAGGACCAAAACATATGTGAAAAAGAGGGGGAAAATAGAGCCGTTTTTTAATTATAAATGTTTTTGTCTGATTTATTTACCATAGGTAAAATATAGTGTTTTTGAAGTGAATTTTTCTCAAAAACTAAGTCAGTGACCCCCATTTTTTATTTCAGAAATATGATCAGCATATGAAAACACCATATAACAACAAATTAGGAAAATAAATAGAGGAACTCTATCTGTGCTAGGCCACCTTAAATTTGGGTATCTGTTTAGCCAATCATATGTTTTTGTGAAATTTCAACCTCAGCTTGCTTCTTGTTTTCTCCTGAGTGGCAAAAGAAAGTATGCAACCCTGGGGATGAGGCTGTTATGTAAATACAAAAGAAATAGAAAATAGGTGTTCCAATTGATTTTACATTTTATGCTATAATTCCGAAACTATAAATTAAGAATTTGTAGGTGAAATTTTGGATTTAGAATCAGAAAAATATGGGCATATTGCATTGAAAAATATACAACTTCCAGTTTAGCCCAGGGGATGAGAATGTGATCAGAACCTACACCTTTACACCTTTAAGTGATGTGACTTTAACAAGTTACTTGAAATTGTTAAATCAGGGTATTCTTTTTTGGTATTTTTTTCTGTCTGAGCAAGGACATCATTTTGGAAGAGCATGATGCTGCAATAGTCATAAGCACCTTGTTTTAAAAAATATTCAAAATGTACATGAATTATTTACAGATGTTTTGTAAAAACATAATTGAAAGTGTTGAAGCTGTAGTTTGTATATCTCCATTTGACGTAGGCATTTTTGTTAGTATTATCAGGGAGGGGGGGGTACAAAAGTGATTACAGGGATGTGCCGCAAACTTGGGTAACAAAATCAGGCTGTCTGGTATGAGTCCTTTTTCTTTGCAAAATGTGTTATTTTAATCTGTCTTTTTTGCAAATGTTCTAAAATTTGTGCCAAAATGCCCCTAATTTCAGATTTTGTTCTAAATTTCCACCAAAAACAGGAAATTAGTGCAGTAATTTTTTGCAGAAAATCTCAATTTTTGTATATATTTAACTCAAAATTTGGGCATTTGGTATATGGATTGGTCCCATTTTCTTGAAAATTCAGATATGCATGGGGTACTTCAAATTAACCAGCAGCACACCCCTACCGAAGAAACTTGAGTACCCCCTGGGGGTACTATTAACTTGCATGGGTATGTAGGTGGGCAATATTTGGTCTTCTTAGCTACTGATATACTCTCCCTTGCAAATGGTTTTCTATTGATAAATTTAGTCAAAGTCTCGTGCTAAATTTTCTTGAAAATTGATTTCAACATGATGCCTTGCATATATTAGGGAATTTATGACCATACTTAACACTGACTGAGTCACCTGATCTTGACGATTGAATTATTATTAGACGGAACATGCTTATATTTGCATACATGTATGGTTATTGAATGTTTGCTTGTGCAAAGCAGTTTCATTGAAAGTTTTGAGGCAGACATTTTTGCAACGATATATCAACAGCTTACCCTCTGAATTCTATGTAATTCTGAAACAAATATTGCTCACATTTAATAACTTGCTACCAGTTAGTTTGAAGTAAATCACATGAATGTGGAGAAAAATGATGACAAGGAGCAGTTCGCTGCGTGAATATGGAAAAAATAATCTTACATTTTAGCTTGATATCCAACGAAAATTCTCATCGCTGATTTGAACAAAAGCATAACTACCTATATTATACAAATATTGAATGCCTGAGAGTGCAATAGTATACAAATATTGAATGCCTGAGAGTGCAATAGTACAAAATATATCATGAGGTCAAATTTGGACTTTTCTATTTCACAAGGCGTAGCCGAGTGAAATGGATCAGTCCAAATTTGACCGAATGATATATTTTGTACTATTGCACGTGCATAGGCATTCAATATTAGCTTTATATAATGATATCACACAGGTTTGTTTCATGCCGTGCAATAGAACAAACTATTGCCCGGCTCAAATCACTGTAATCATGATATAATGTACTCTTCTGCTCTGCAATAAAAGTACCATATTTCTCCACATTTTCTGTATTAATTAGTTACCTTTTGAATATTATACTACTGGTGATATTTTTTGATTGATTAATAGCTTGAAAAATATGGTTAAGGCTGGTAGACCTTCAACTAGCATAAACTGTTTTTGTACTGTAACTCTCAAACTAATTGCATAAATCATATAAAAGTATACTTTATGTGGATTTTTACCCTGAACATATTGGTGATATCAATTTTTGACCAAAAATGTCGATTTTGGGAAAAAATGCCCCAAAAACATATTATTTGGCGCAAACATTTCTGGAAACCCTAACAAAAAATTGCATTTGTGAAATTTTGAATTTATTTGCATTATGAAATTTAGAAACAAATGTTTGGAAGGTTTTTCTCAAATTTGTGATTTTTATCTTATTTTTTGAAAAATTGCCAAAACTAGGCAGAAATTGCCATTTGGTGGCAGCGGTGGG
>JXSR01S015597.1:46352-56902 GCA_000969725.1 Ophiothrix spiculata
TTTGCTTTTTGGAATTAAGAAACAAATGTCTAGGAATGGTTTTCTCAAGTTTTTGATTTTTATCTAATTTTTTGAAAAATTGCCAAAAATAGGCCAGAAATTGCCATTTTGGTGACCTAAGATAACAATAAAAAGATTGATAAAACCCTTCCTAGACATTTGTTTCTAGATTCCAAAAAGCAAAAAAGTTCAACATTTCACTATTGCAAGTTTTAGTTAAGCTTTCCAGAAATTTTGGAGGCAAAAAATATGGTTTTGGGCATTTTTTGCCAAAATTGACATTTTTGGTCAAAAACTGATATCATCATTATCATCATCAGGGTAAAATTCCACTTCTAAAAATGTATACTTTTATATAGTTTATGCATTTAGTTTGAGAGAGTACAAAACTGGTTTTTGCCATTTGAAGGTCTACCCCAGCCTTAATAAACCATAAAGCTTGGGAACTTACTCTATTCTTTGATGGTTTCAAATGTTGTCATACTAACCAATCAAAAAGCCTGTAGTATATTTCTCATGGGATTTAGTAGATAGCTAGCATCCATTCATTAACACTAACATATGGTGGTTTATATTTATCATCTCTCCCATCCATCTTTCCTGACCTGACCTGACTTCCACCTCTTACACATGCTATATATTCTGGCTGCGCCTATCCACCCACCTACCCATCCATCTCTGTATCCAACTACACATCCATCACGTGCTGTATACATGTATACTGTCACACCTACTTCACCATCCAGTAATATGGATCCTGACAAATGTGACACTCCTCTTCTTCATGATGTCCCTACCCCTCCCAGGACTCCCGACGATGATAATTGGGGATGGGGAGAGGACGACACATGGGGAACCACACAGACAAAGACGGAGACCAAGAGTTCTACTACCACCAAGGTGTCCAATGACGGATGGGATACGTGGGGGAATGATGAACAGGGTGATTTACTACTGGACTTTGATGATAATCCGTAAGTAGAAATAGGTTCAAAATGTGACCAGTCATATCTGTAGATACCTTAAGCGTCCCAAAATCAAAACCAAAATTTTGGTTTCATATTAAAGCTAAGACTTAAGGGCCCTGTCAACCCTTCATTTTCAGAAAGTGGTTTTGCTCTGTAACTCAGCAACGAATAGTTAAATCCATACAAAAGTATACGTTTCTAGAAGTGAATTTGCATACTGAACACGCTGGTCAGGTCATTTTGGACCAAAATGTGAAGTTTTGGCCCTAAGGTCCAAAAAAGGTCCAAAAATTATGTTTTTGGACCCAAAATTTACGGGAAAGCTAACTACACTTTGCTTTGGTAAAATTTTGAACTGTTTTAATTTTTAGAATCTAGAAAGCAATATCTAGGAACTCTTTTTTCAAATTTTTGAATTTTTTCTTCATTTTTGAAATATTGCCAAAAATAGGTCCAAATCCCACTGCTGACACAAAAATTTGTGGCAGGAGTGGGATTTTTGGACATTTTTTGACAAATTTTTGACAACATCTCAAAAACTAAGAAAAAAATCAAAAATTTGAAAAAAGCGGTCCTAGATTTTGCTTTATAGATTCTAAAAAGTGAAATGGTTCGAAATTTCACTAAAGCAAAATTTAGTTAGCTTTCCCGTAAAATTTTGGGCCAAAAAAAAAAAGATTTTTGGACCTAGGGCCAAAATGACACATTTTGGTCCAAAAATGACCTCACCATCATGTTCAGTATGCAAATCCACTTCTAGAAATATATACTTTTATTTAGATTTAATCATCCGTTGCTGAGTTACAGAGCATAAAATATTTCAGAAAACAAAGGGTTGACAGGGCCCTTAATGCTTGATTAACGTTTCTGATGAAATAAGAAATTTGATCTCAGACACAATTTTTGACTTTTCTCAGCTTCAATGAATGGCCTGTTGCATGTTATATACTATGCCAACCTTAAGGTATCTATAGATATGACGGGACACAAATATGCAATGTGTTCCTGGAAACGTTAGCTCCTTAACGTAAGACCAAGATAGTTTTGAGATATGAATTGTTGAAAGTAGTGTAATATTAAGTTTTGTAACAAAGTTGCAGAATTTTCTTTCGTTGCATTCTTTGGTCACTATTTCTTTTTCTTGGCCACTCTGCGGCCGAAGTTTCTTTATTTTCCCTTTCTCCCCTTGTTTTTCCCATTAATTACAATATAATAGTATCTTCAGTTGTAATATCTCCTCTCCCTTTTTTGATAAAACTGGTTTCTTTTTACATGTGACATGACATCACCACTGAGGAGGCCTTTCGTCTTATGAGTACTTGGTAGAAAATTGCACAAATAGTCACAATTTGCTAGAAGTTATGGTATCCTTGGTATAAGCCTATATTCATCATTGTTACTTGATCTTTGGTATGTCACAATTCACTAATCCCAAGGTTTTCAGTCCAAATTGTTTAGCTACTTTACTCAGATAAGAATTCCCAGTGTTAAATATTCACATTGACTGTAGCCATTAACCTTCCATGTTAGAGTCTTCTAAAGTTGGTGAAATTCAGTGACATTCCTGTCAGTACCTAGGATATAAGTTGTGACATACTGAGCCATTTGCTGTGCCAGTACACCTCCAAGTAACATAAATACCTGTGGTATTTTGTCTTTGTCACAGCACTGGAACATGCCATCTATTCTTGCCTAGTACTTTGACCCATTTCAGTTCAGGGAATTTGTAGTTATGATTTGCATATCATATGTCCCTGGGATGTGCCTTAATTGGTAGCAGATGTCATTAATGATTAAATGAGGAAGAAAACAATTGAATATTATTGATGAAATCATTATTTATGAAGCAAACAATTTTTTGCTGAGCCTTTTACAAGATAGACTACAATCATGGAAATTTGTGTTGAGACACTCAGTTGATCATGTTTAAATTTGCTCCCCTCTCCCACTAGTACAATGTTGGCAGATACCGTGTTATCAAATAATTTGTTATACCTCTCAACATTGTTTGATGGGGGCGGGAAGGATATGATTTTGTAAAAGGTTAAATCTGAACATTCAACTTTCTTACAAAATGATCGTCCAAATTCAGCCAAAGTTAGAAGAAAACTTAGCCTGAAATATACTCGCGTGTACCAACACAAATTTTCCATGATTGTAGGTACATAAAACAATTTTTTATTAATTTTATCTGCAGATGATTTACACTTGGTATGCTATGTTATATGCGAGTTAGCGCAGCAAAACTTCCCTCCCTTTTCACCAATGCACCAATGAGTCCTGGATTTGATTACTGTCCCAGCGCTATATGTGCATTTGGTTTTCAGTCCATGCTTGCTTCCGCAAGATCTTCTCCGGGTACTCAGGTCTACCTCCTACATCTTTGGATTTGGCCAGAGATGTAACCTGCGACTGTAGGACTGCACTACAAACCATACAGCATCTCCTCCAGTGTCCTGTATTGGAACAAATTTGCACAGCTGATGACCTTGCTGTCTATAATGAAAATGCCCAAAAAATGCATCAAACATTGGCTGAAGCACATTTGATGTTGTGTAGACACACTAAGAGGAATCTACAACTGATTAAAGAAAATTATTGGACATAAAGGGAAAAAAAGCTTCAATAGAGGCTTTTTTGGTTATCCTTGGCATTTAGCCTTAAGGATTCCTTTTTGTCTCGCCTGAAAATTTTTCAGTAAGAGACATACCATTCCTTAAAACTGTCCACCGTTCGCCGTCCGCATTTCTTGCCCGGAGCAAATCTCAGAAACCATATGCCCTATGTAGATGATATTTGGTGAGTGGGAAGGGTTGAAGCTGAACTGGCGCTGCGTACAATTTGAACGCAAACTATGCATATTAAGTACCTACTTTGCACAATTTATGCATAATTTTTAATTTAAAGTATATCTCCTAAACCGTAAGGGCTATGGTAATTAAACTTGGTGACATGAAGGGGTTCGGGATTAGCACACGCGACGCGCCTTTTTTGGGGGTGCGGTGAAGGTCATTCAAGGTCAAAAGGTCATTTGAGGTCAAATTTTTGAAATTGTTCAAAAAGTTGACCTGAGGTCCACCGAGGTCATTTTGAAGTCAAGCTCATAACTCATTAATCCCTGACCCCACTTGGATTAAACTTAGACCATAGAAAGTACTTGACCCAATGTCAAGGTCAGTCAAGGTCAAAAGGTCATCTGAGGTCAAATTTACAAAATTGTTCAAAAAGTTGACATGAGGTCATCCGAGGTCATGTTGAGGTCAAGGTCACAACTCATGAACACCTGACCCCACATGGATTAAACAGGCGAGACTACTTGTTCGCGAACCATCTTGTTTCTTATAAGCTACCAAATTGGTGAATATTTTGTTTAAACCCTCATAAAGGTTAAAAGCTAGAATTACTTTTTTGCATGTTGATTTTGGTATGATGCTATTCTTCAAAGTCAAAAAGTATGAAATGGAGTTTTGCATTTAATCTATCTATTTATTCCATTCTGATCTATTTTGTAGAAAGCCTTCCAAATCCAAATCGACTAAATCTACTACACACTCTAAAACTAGTTCTAAACCAATCACATCACTGGAAGATGACTGGAATGAGGATGGAGGATGGGATGATGCAGCGTGGGAAGCAGTAGAGCAACAAGTCAGCACCAAGTCCAAGAAAGGAGATTGACCCTACGATTAGCTCACAACCGGTGCTTTTTATTCAATTGAACTGACTTATATTAGGAGAAATTTGGTCTGTTTTTCAAATGCTGAGACCATCTAGATTTACTGGATATTTTGAGTTTTCTCCAAAACACACTCCCAGTCTAGGGACATCTGTATCTTGACTGACAGGTCCAAATAGCTGCTCGTGCTCTGTATGGGTTGGTAGTGAGCCATGGATGGGCGTGAGTGTGGGCTGAGAGAGAGGTACCCAGTTTGAATCTGGGGAAACAACATTCCTTGTAACTTAAATTTGATAGTTGTAGTACTGCCATCATTTGGTGAAAATTATGAAAGTTATCATCTTTGATATTTAACTCTGCCATCATTTGGTGAAAATTATCAAAGTGATCATCTTTATTGTTATAAACTCTGCTTAAGTCTTCCACAAGACATTAAGAAAGTTTATCTGTTGCAGAAGCATGAGAATTTTCTGGTTCTAACAAGAATTCTGGTATTCATCCAAATTAGTGATCTTTGAGTACAATGACCAATAAAGAGGTTGTCTTTTTACATGACACAATTTGTGCCACTCATTCAAATGTGTAGAAAAATGTTAAGGGATCTATATAGATAGCTTGCGAGTTAACAAAGACATGTGGAAAATCGAGTTCAATAAGTTGCCCATGAAGTTACGTCAAGTCCCATAGTGAGATACGAAAAGTGCCAGCGAGTTAACTCTCATGAAAGTTACACATCAAGTTCAAAAGGCGAGTTATGCCAAGGCATGTTATATTTTACATCAAGACCTTAAGGTGAGTTATGCCAAGTCCCAATGTTACTTTATAACTTATTTCAGAAGGTTTCAACCTGATCAAATAACATTGTGCAGATAGATCAAAATAAGCATCATGTAGGGTGCAATAAATGGAGGGTTTTAGAATGGGACTTGGCATAACTTTATGGGAGGTAACTTGCTTTTTAACTTCCTACTTGGACTTAACGTAACTCGCCTCTTAGACATGACCTATAACTTCAAAGACGGTAACTTGCAAGATTAACACATATGAGTACTTGCTACAGATCCAATAAATTCTACTGTCTTGTGCAAGAAATATGCATATGATATAAAAGCTTTGGATTCAGACCCATCTTTGAACTCAAGTTCTGTAGTTAGATGGGATCTCTGTGACATATTTTTGAATATCCATTAAATCTGGACTATAAAGACTATAGGCCAATTGATACTGTGCCAAGTCACTTCCTATACCATTCCAAACCTGGTGAATGTATTCCTGTGGAATCTTACCAGTAGGTATTAATTTATTGTTTAAAGTAGTAATCAATTGTGATATATGTTCTTTTTGGGATGACTATAACATGTATTGCCTAAATTCTGGGCATTAATTTGTATACACTGTAATCTCTCATACAACATGACTGTATGTTAAACTGCACACATTCCAATGTTGGGTCTGAGGCATAGATATAGAGGGAAGATCACGGACTTCCTATACCAGTCCATGTGCGACAAGTCACGACACTTCTTCAGGACAAACCCAAATACCCCCAATTTTGTTTTCCATACAGAAATAAAAATGACACAAGAGTCAATGATCTCCTCTCTAAATCTATGGCCGTAGGTCTTTAGTCACCCATTCTCTTCATCGTATCTTGTAAGATGCAGTGTTGCATTAAATTTTCAGACATCATGGTATGCAACTGTGAAGAAAAACACCATAATGCTTTTGATGGCAAGTCACCGGAGCCAAAATTTGCCATATAAGGCCAAGAAAATGTTTGTTAGGCCTTTTGCAACTGATTTAAAAATCTCGGGGAAAGTTGTTACTGTACAAAAGAATACCGACCTTAATTTTCAAATTTCAAGAAACATATTTTTAAACAGTTCCTTTGATCTTCTACATCATTTTAAAATATTGATTTGGTGTTGAAAATCTTAAATCATCCATATTCAACCCATATTTTGGCTTTGTTTGACATTTATATAGCTTTTTGGCAGAGAAAAATGAAACAAAAAAAATTATAAAAAAAACTTTTCTGGACCGACCAACTCTTCCTCTGAATGGGCATCTATGGTCAAACAAACATTTCTTATTTTTGGCCTAATGGCGCAATAAGAGTTTATTGATTGTGATGGACATCACTTGATCTACACTCTTACCAGTCCACCAAGACCAGCACATTACATGTAAAAGCACATGTTGATGTTGAGTGATGTAAATTGATAAACTCTGGATGTTCCATTTGGCTACTAAATTGTGCTTTGGCAAACATTAGACTAGTCAGATGTATGCTACAACAATGTTTCAGGTAATGCGAGATTTGCTGAAAATTTGGTTTTCATAAAGGCCTCCCTGTGATTCAGAAAAAACCCACAGAAATGGGAAGTGTTACATGGAAAATTGGTAAGATTGTAACTGGTCATTGCAAATTTGGTGAACTTTTATCAGTCTCTATTTGTAACTAAAGCTCATTTATGACCAAGAAACCTAGAATCCTTTTTTATACAATTTTTTAGAAATAGCACCTGCCAAGAGGTATGTCAATGTTGACATTAGCATCCTCTTTTTCAAGCAGGAATCTCTTTATCACGGAATTTGTTGGACCGCACATTTTAGTTTGTTTTAGTAGGACTTTGTGTTTACACAACTTTTTACATACAAATTTAGAGTCCAGGAACTTGAAAATAAATGTTGTTATCTGAGTTTAAGGGGTCAACAGATTTTGTGTTAAACAGGTTCTTCTGTAGCAGTATTCTAAGATATAATTAAGCATGGTGTAATTAGAGGACCTGATATTTCAACTTTAGCAAAGTTTTAATGCTTTGCTCTCTATGTCAGGTAATATTTAAGCTGAATCTCCAGCTGTAGCTATATTGGAGAGATGAGCTTTCATTACTCTAGTTGATGTCATCTTCAGAAGACAGCAGCTAACCCAAATCTTTGGCAAGTCATACATGTTGTTACTTAATGTCTCCCTACTTTGCTCCATGAGTGATTATGTAATATGTATCTGTAATTAAAAATAATAGGCTGAATTTGAAAATCATTCATGAAGTTTTTGTGTCACTCTAGGTGATTGCAAGACAGGTCTTTTTATAGTCAAATGGTTATAAGATTACTTCCACTTATTAAGAAGCTCAATATTCTATGCATGCCGGGGTTACTTCGTCATGTGAGTGCATGTAAGTCGTATCTGCAATAGCTGCCATGTGTCATATTTTTGTATTTCCCACTGTATAATGTCCAGTCTTGGGTCAGTGGTTCTTGAAATGGTTCTTCTGGTGACACTGTCACCTGAAGAACCATTTCAAGAGCCACTGACATATGTGCCCCGTCATATCTAAAGGTACCTTAATACCGGCATAGTATATTACGAGATACGGGCCATTGAAGCTGAGCATAGTCAAAAATCGCGTCCAACGTCGAATTTCTAATTTTATCGCAAACGTTACCTTTGGAGAGTGTATAATCACATCAATCAGGTTCCAAAATCCAAAACATTGTAAAAAGGTGTAAATATCCAAGGTAAAAATCCCCTCTCCATCCAAGATTTTATAGAAAATCATGGATTAAAGGTCCTAATAATCAATTAATTTAATTAATCAATTATTAATTTATTGATTTTTTTTTTAAAAACAAAGTTAATGAATTTACTGGTATGACTTACTCAACATGTGTGCAAAATTTGGTGATGATACGACTTTGTTAACTACCCGTTGCTATGGCGATTCAATGAAGCACTATTTATGTGCAGAACAAAATAGGTAAATTTGAGTACACAAACTTAAAACACGTTTTCTCAGAACTACCTTTTTCCGACTTAGCCATAGGCCTTTCAGAGATTTGACTATAACTTTGCAACCGAACATCCTAAAAACAAAAGGAAGGTGTCGTTTTAAAGCTTGAAGTCTCAGCTTTAAGATTAGACCAAAAAATTGATTTTGATTTTGCCACCCTTAAGGTACCTTTTGATATGACGGGTCACATATGATAGAGAAAATTTGAGGGATTTTTTGCATCCTACCGCTATGTTATGAAATAAAAAATAACATATGGCAGCCATTGCAGTTACGACTTTCTTGCACTGACGTGACGACTTGTATTGGACATATTGTGAGGGTAAACCTTACCTGGGCAATTCATGACCTTCACATTGTTTCTTGTTTATGCTAATCACAAGTTAAGTATGCCACTCTGGTGATGAGGGGGTGAGATTGTTATGTAAATACGTAAAAAATCAGAAACAGGTAGACTGGTAAACTTTATGCTTTATCTCCAAAACTATAACAACATTGGGAGTGCAGTTTGGTTTAACAATTAGAAAAATATCGGCTTTTATGTGACATCAAAATTGTACTTCTTCTGGTTCAGGATGTGATTGGGCCAATTGTAAATACCATCGGTAACACTTCGTAGCTATGATGTATCATTGCTTCAATGGAGTTGAATTTCACTAACACGTAAGAACTCTTCGTCAGCGTACAATTTGTCATAAGATATAGGGATTTTACACAGGGAAACTTCCAACCCTTCATAACATTACGAAGATTCAAGAAGTTCTTGTAAACAACAAAGGGTTTGTTAGAGTCTAACGGTGTACTTGCGATACATTTTAACGTTAGTGAAATTGACCCCTTTCAATTACCTTTTCAGATCCAGATTGGTGCAGAAATATTTGCCAGGTCACCACTTGTCACCAACCTTGTTTAGACAAAATGTTATTTATGTCCATGTTTTTGGATTATCCCATGTATCCTAATTTGTTGATATCGGTATGACATTGGTAAATGCTTGCGTTGCCCGGTCAGTCACCGGTCGGGCACTGGTTGTTATTGAACCATTACTGAAGACATCATTAATAAGCCGCAAGGTTGTAACTCCTGAGTTAAATTCTTGCGGCACGCTTTTGACATCTCTATGGCTCACCACCTGGTCTCCGCATGGACACCGTTCGATTACGGGGTTGGTGTCTGCTGAATTTCCACCCGGTATGAGGCCATAAATACATCCCGCAAGATTATGTGAACAGGGTATTAATTTCTTAATGTGTAGGTGAAGAACACAAGTCAGGCCATATGTTGCGTTAAATCATCAAATGATATGCGGAATTTGAATTTCTTAATCTTAGCCATTTAGTATAGAAAAAAATCAATTATATTTAAAATTGTATGTTCATGTAAGTTGCTAGATTATTTATTTTAATTAGGATTAACAATATTTTTTATAATGTACATGTTAATGGCATGGTATCTAAGATATTGGTTTCCAGTTAAGCTAAAAACCCTCAATACAAAGAAATCTCACAAGATAAAAAATTTTGGAAATATATATGAACTTTGGTCATTGGTATCGATAGATTATTCCTCTTTAATGTAATACCAAATTTGTGTCAAACTGAGTTTTAGTTTAAAAGTTAGAGCCATCCATAGCTCTAAATTGACTTTGCAGCAATGTTGTACATTTTGATGTGCAGCAACACAAATTTGAGTGAATGTCTATAGTGAGAATAAATGTGTTTGGACATTGAACCTTTTTATTGTAGAGTACTTCAGTGGGGCATCATCAAAACTTCATTTTTGCATTTCAGCACTTTTGTCCATTTTAGGTAGAGCACGATGAAAATCCTTGCACATCAATTTAATTTCTCATGAATTGGTTCATAGTGGCATGATATATAGCTGCATAAGTACCTAATTAGCCTGCCATTTTACAGTAAAGCTAATTAGCTTTATGTAGTCATGCATATCTTGGGCCGGGGGGTGGGGGGTACTCAAATTTAGTTTTGATAGGGATGTGCCTCTGGTAATTTAATCAAAAAACACATTTTTTCTGGCCAAAAATGAACCCATCAAAATACCACATTTTGCGAAGAAAACGGACCAATTGAATTACCAGAGAGCCTGATT
>JXSR01S015599.1:17505-47193 GCA_000969725.1 Ophiothrix spiculata
GTACTCTATACATTATACTGCACTCTGGTTTTACCTTATATCAATTACAATTTCTTGGTTTGGGGAAATACGTGCCGTAGTTATATAGATAAAATATTTAAACTGCAAAAATGGGCAGTAAGATCAATAACAAATAGCCATTATAGAAGCCACTCTGCTCCTTTGTTTAAACATTTAAAGATTCTCCATGTTTATGATACCTTTAAACTTGAAGTTGGCGTTTTCATGTTCAGGTACTCTCAAAATCAACTTCCAGATATTTTCAAATGCTTTTTCTCAAAAAATAGCGATTCGCATGAATATTATACAAGAAATGGAAATGATTTTATTCTATCTAGAAACAAAAAAGTATTTTCAGATCAATCTATCTAAACTTGCGGTCCTTTACTTTTGAAACATATTGATCACCATATTAAAAATTCAAAATCAATAAAACACTTCCGCAATCAACTTAAGGGTCAACTTTTATCTAATTATCACTAATATTTTGTTTGGAGCAAATTGGTTTTTGTGTAGGTTACTTGTTTTGTCTTTGTTTCTGTTTATTTAAGTGTGTTTCTTTAAGTTCAGGGTTGTGATTACCTCTGGCCTTTCTGGCCTTTTGATCACATCCTCCATATTATCTGTGTTTTTCAATGTCATTTTAATATTGCTATTGTTTTTGTATATGATTTTATGGAAAATAAAACTGATATGAATGAATGAATGAATATCGTCATATTCTCCTTATTTCAAGTTATGCATTTCTTTAAATGGAAGTCTAACTTCTCACATATAGGAACATTGAAAGTAGATTTAAAGGGCTTTCTTAAATTCGTCATATGCCTGGACTTGAATGGTAAAATTTAATAGGACAAAAAGGCATGATGTAGAGTAATTACTCCACTTTTGAAAAAAGGAAATAAACAAAAACAAATGAACTAAAATATTAATTACTATGATTTAAAGGAAAATGGTCCGATTGCTTCAACTTTTTTTTTCACACTTTTTGAGATTTTGGTACCAAAATATTGTTAATATTTTTGTCATAACCCATGTGCAACTTCACAGCTGAGTTATGTTCCGTGTTTGAGTTTCATATTAAAATGTGTCTAATATGGTAACCATAATTAATTTTACACACTAAGGTTTAGGCAGTTCTGAAAAACAAAACTCTCAATAAATTCAAAACGGTTTTACCGATTCAGCTGAGTTTTAAAACTTAAACCTGTTCAGTGATTATCTTTCATATGACATTGAAAAACCAAATTGTGAAAAATAGGACAAAGTTCCTTTAATCTTTGGGCAACTATTTGTTTTATTTGCTCGGACTTTTCATATATATAATAAGTTCCAAATCAATTCAAATCTCTTCAATTTTAGTCTTCGGACCATACACATTTTGCACCTGTAATACAATAGATTCTTCCTGGCAATACTTAAAAATCCCCTGTCTTAGTGTTTTCATTATGGGCAGCGAAATTATCTTGTCATTGTAAATTGAGTTTTATGGGAGTTAGCTTGAGAGCTCAGCCTTGTTGGATGGAGTTATGCGGATGAATGGAGAAAAGAATTGTCTTTTGAGGTAGCGATATATTGGAGGATCAATTTGAAGCCAGTAATATATTGGAGAATCATCGAGGCCTTTTGTATTGTATAATTTTTGAAAGTGGACAATTTTTATTCCAGTGTCTGATACAGTTTAAAGATATTTTTAAAAGCCAAGAAGAGTTTCGCTGTTATTGCAGGACCTTTGTGTTTAAATCGCCATTTAATTTCGTGAGGAACATTTTGAATTTACTTTTGTCACATGGATTCCGGAACTTGTGTAATAAAATGATACTGTAAGTTATATTCAAGATCTTTTTGCTTAAAAGACTGAACAATTTCAGTTCGGGAATGGTCGTAATTCATTCACGCTAATAAAGTCATTTACTGTAAACATGGTAAAGGAATTCCTTTACTGTAAAGTAAACTAATTAATTAACTCTTAACTTTTGCTCAATTTTAGAGAAAATCGGAGAACATTTTAAGGTATTTTCTTGTTGAATGGGTCCTGTTCTACAGTTTTAGACAATTTGTTTTTGAAAATTAAAAAACAAAGGTCCCATTCAAAATGAAAATGACAGAAAACAAAGAATTTTTGGTAAGTTGAGCTAAGTATTGTTATTCAAAGAAAGTATTTTATATATAAGGATGTATATTGATTTGTGTTCTTTAAGAAAATGAGAGGTCATTTTGACATCAGTTATTTTTTACCCTTGACCAATACAAAGATACCGTCGCAAAAAGTAGAAATAATGCTGGTTTATGTCATACACCAGAGGATATCTTATAGCCTGGGTAAACCTGTTCTCACTATAAAGCTACTAGAAATCGTGCAGCTTTATTCAGTACTGATTAATCATTTATTTCTTTTTACCATTAACGATCTACGTTTGTTTTGCATTATTTGTCAATATATCATAACATTTTGAAATGGTTATGATAAAAATTGCCATTTCAATACAGAACTAAAAGGGACTATTTGAAGTAAATCGTGCCATTAGAGTTGCTGCAATTTCATCTAACGACATTTATGTATGTTAAACTATTACCAAACCTACAAGCAAGACTGGCTATACAGTATTTTGCGCCATTCAAGAAGACTGTGCAAACGTCTGGTGTCATAATTTCAAACTTACAAGGCATCATAACGCTTGAAGACACTATTTGTTGTTTGAAAAAGTAAATTCAGTCTATACTTTCGACTACTTTGGTGAGCGTTTATGGAGACTGCTCTAAGATTAACATATTTGATGAAATCTGTATTTAATATGAATTTAGAGGGTTTACATGTGGTCATTTCAAGGTCAAAAGGCGAACCTTTGACCCCCATACTTAGCCATGAGAAATAGAAAAAAAAAACAATAATAAGGCAAGCATTTAAATATTTAAACTTTCGAATAAATGGCATCTAAAGTAAAAATAGCTATAGGGTGAACAATTGTCAAATTTCGTTTTTTGACATAAAATACCTTCACACGTGAGTTTTTACCTATAGGGGAGTGTGAGGTGAGTTGGCCCTCGGGGTGAGTTGGCCCACCACGCGTTTCAGCTCACGTGACCTAGGGAGAATTATGTTACTGGTGATTTTTGGTCATCTATAATGCATCAAATTTACCATAAAATCTACAAAACCCAGCTCATCCCTTTGTGTGATTTATCAGTAAAACGAGTTTTTGAGTTACCTAAGTAAACTTTCTTAGCAAACGTAATTTTATACTAGTGTCAAGATATTACTTTGCGGGTCCAAGCTATTATTATTGATTACGAGCTATGGTACATGTCCAACATGTCATGGGATCAAATCTAGTTTATCCTTTGTTTTGTTGGTATACCACGAGGTTAATTCAAAACTAGGACTACGGGGTGAGTTGGCCCCCTACCACGCGGGGTAAGTTGGCCCTATGGCGAATTTGCCCAAGATGGTATGATAACCTACTCAGACTCTGGCACAATAAAATTTATGACGTTTAAATAACACGATTTTAATTCTAAAAAAGTAAATAGATGCGTATAACAAGACGCAAGTAGTCTTAAATGAAATTGGCAGGCCTATATTGCATATATTGCATGCAGATAACAATGTAGGTCACAACGTATCTTTTTTAAAAATCGATATTGTATTAATTTATTATGGCATTTCATCTCAAAAGGACATTTTTGTATGCAGAACATTCTCGTGCTTCACTTAAACAACATACTGTATGAAATGTGTCACGGTAAAATGAGTACGACTCTTTTTTTGTAAATAGGGCCAACTAACCCCATCCTGTTGACGCCTTTTTTAATTTTTTAAAATTATTCAAATACGATAAGCCGCAGAGTCTTAGTATTTACATAAAACATAGCATGGGTACATATCTATCTTATGTTTACAGGAAAATCTTCTAGACCTTAACCTCTCCAATACAGGGGCGTTCAAACAAAAGGGGGCCAACTCACCCACCGTCCCCTACCTAAAAAGATTTACTTCCATATAAATATACAACCGTTTAGACGGCTGTAGGATTCCGAAGGCTCTTGAGTACACATAGGTATATTTGGATGTCGAAAAAGAGAATTCTCGGAGGTGCAAATGATTTATAAATGTGATATTTTATGAGTGAAAATGTTCAAGTTTTTTTTTCCTTTTAGTCAAAAATCTCTCTTTTTTCGCTTATATGATAAAATTTATAACTTCTACTTTATATTATGTGTTAAATATGAGTTTTATATTGACATTCATGCATTTAATCAATTACAACTATTCTTTGTTTTCACAAAAATAGTGATTTATTGTGGGTAGTTAGTTTGGTTCTTTGCATTAGAATCATCGGAAAGAAGAATTTAATTTCCCGGCTTCGCACGTGAATGTTGTGTTTCTGCGTAGTTAATTTCAGACTGTTTTGGAGTTCGATCTCTAAATGAAGAATGGAGAAAGGACGTGTGACATATTATATATCATTCAAAAGCTAAGATTATAGAAAATTAAAATATGTCAAAAAACTCAATTTTGAAATTTGCGACTTTCCTCTTACTTTGCCAGAGCACCACTCATATATACACCAGGCTCCATTGCAAAAAATACAGATTCAGCAGCACTCTGATGAATGTATTCCACATAAATATATATTATGTATGTAACTGTAGGGAAAGACTTGTTTAGGAAAATACAAAAATGAAAGAATCAATAACATTCCAAACAGTTTACTTGTGGACTATTTGAAGTAAATCGTGCCATTAGAGTTGCTGCAATTTCATCTAACGACATTTATGTATGTTAAACTATTACCAAACCTACAAGCAAGACATAGTGATGAGCTAGAATTGCCGGTAAAAATCAAGAAAACATTTCAGACGTTTAATCATGGGATTAAATAAAAGAGGCTATAGTATTTTTTTAAAGTCTAGGCACCTCTTGCATAATGGCACAGGTAGAGCATATATTTTTGACAGATAAGGACAAGGATCCTCTCATCAATGAGTACAATCCCTGCATGCATTGCGTTAATGTGAAGTTTTGTTTATAATAGGCCTATGTATTTACTGTGGGGCAACTAAATTGACTACTTGTACAGCAAAGATCGATGGTATATAATCTTCAATAGCTGTTAACAGAGTAATGGGCATGAAAGACTTAACATTATGGTTCGGAGGATTTGAAAAGAATTGATACACGGATCAATGTTACGTGATCCAATAGGCCAAACGAATATGTCAATGTGTTATGCATGCTCTTCTTTTTCTTTAACTATTTCATAATCACAAATATATATTTCTGTACAATAAGATGGACATTTTTAAATTACATTACCTCAACGAAGCATGGTTTGAACATTTAAAAATGTTCAAACCATGCTTCGTTGAGGTAATGAATTTCATAAATGTGATATAATGTATAGCTTGGTCACAATAATCGTACGATCAGCTTAAAGCAGTGTTTAGTCCATCTAATAGGACCACGTGACGCCCTCGCTGCTCGCTTTACTCACTGCTCGTGGTCCTTTTAAACGGACTAAACACTGCTCGTAAGCTGATCGTACGATTATAATTGTGACCAAGCTATATAATCAGTGAAGAAACAATGCAGAAATATGTTTGAAGTAGAGTAAATCAAATGATAAAGACACCTTCAAAGCTTTTTTGCTTCCGATCAGATAACGAATATCATAATGTTTTACTATATGGCCTTTCTCAAAACTTCAATTCAATTGGTTGTATGAATGCAAATCCTTTTACCTCTCACCATGAGTGGAAAGACCCATAATTTTTAATGAGGTGCCCTGGCTTAAAAAAAGTACTATAATAGCTTCTACTTCGGGTGTTTTCAGTTGTCAAATCAATACCTATTTTTGATGCCGTTGTTGTCTTATGTACCTGTATATTATATTCAGTTGTACATTGTGAACTGTATCTCATGATGGGCAAATCCAATACTTATAGGTAAAGAGTGCGTAATGTATTCAAAAGGTTTTTTTTGTTTGTTTATTGTTTTGGTGTTGTTGATGTAATTATTCTTTCTTAGTTTCATTTTTTTTAGATAATAATGCATTTGGTCCCTACAGTTATACAGATATGTTTCATTAGCAAACTATGGTTTAAAATAATCTTGTTTTAGGCTTAAGCCAAGGAAACCCAATTGGGTATTGGGTACCAAGTAAGCTAAAGGAAGCTTATCTTCAACTGGGCTTCAATATGTTCTTAAATTCAGTTTTTTAATGCAGGAGGAAACCAGAGTACCCAAAGAAAAATCTTTGGAAGCGAGCATGGCCTGAAGACAAAATGCACATAAAGCGTCGGGCCGGAAATCGAACAAGGGACCTTTTTTGGTGCTAAGCGAGGGAAGTACTGTTGCGCTAACCCGCTCCCCGCTTTTGTTTGTCTTGTAGTAAAATAAAAGAAGAAAATATCCGATTCATGCATTTACTGAAGACAGAAGTAACAAAATGTCAAGAAATGTTCTATATTTCAAGAACATATTCCTTTATTTTGTCACTTTTTTTTCGGTATCATATATAAAGATTTTACCGAAGCTGTCCTAAGATAGCAAACCACTTGAAAGACTGCAAACTTGGATTTTCCCAAAGGTCATTTCAGCGAGGGCATCATGTTTTGTGGGATTAGGGACTTGGCATTTTCATTATTTTATATACTTCAAAACATGACTTGACATTTGTCTGTCTCCATTTAATGTATTCTCAGAGATTCCTCTATTCAGCTTTTCACTAATAATCCGAGACTGTCTGTTGCCTTTCTACAATATAATAATCTAATAAATTCCTTTTTAAGGCCGTACAAAACAAACTTGTGCATCACTTTTAAAAGGTCTTATACATCTTATGGAATCAAGAGCACCAATATACTTCGCTTTAAACGTTTCCGAACGATTGGCTCAAAAATCATTTTCCTAGTTTCTACAAATTGTACGTCAAACAATATAAACTCACCACTTATACTCGTGGTGTTCACTTGACAGAAACGTGTTAGAAATGAGCTTTAGGTACGCGTTTATCATGAACCTTTTAAAAATGTTTAACTTCAATTCTATATCTTTTAAACCTAATTCCTGTATCACTTTCGTTCTCTAACAGATTGAATCAATATTTTGGATATCACTTTAATCGATAAACAACAGTTTTGGTTTAAGTAACATATTATGATAAAGTTTCAAGTTGTTGGATTGTGGAGTATAAATGCAAAGTAACGAATTACTGAAACGATATACTGACCAATATACAGTGATATAAGGCCATAAATTATAATTTGATTGGCGTAACATAAACATTAAAAATGGGGTAGGTTAGTAGGTCTTTTATTTTATTTTACATGTAATTTATTTTTGATCTTTATGTAAAAAAGGCTTATTTTATTAATGTGTCTCAAAGCACCCAATTCACTCAATATTGGTGTTTCGTCGACCCTAATATTTTATATGACCAGAGAATTAGGGTCGATCGGGATACGCCAATCAAAAAACACACACCTAACTTGCTTTTCAAAGTGCGAATTTCAAAAAAAATATGTCAGCTTATAACCATACAACCATGTAGATCTATTAAATTCCGGCCAGACTTTGATTTCAAAGTTGTAAATATTATGCTCCAATTTGGGTTGCATCATTAAGGATGCCCCCAGTATTGATGGTTATTTGTCTTTAAGGCAGCACGTCAAAAGGCATGATATTTGCAATAAATTGTAAAATCTTTAAATTATTTTTTAGGGACAATAAAATAAATTGATCATCCATGAGAATTGAAGGCAGGCAGATATTCAACAAAGAAACGAAGGTAAGATATTATTCAATAGATGTGTGTAATATAACATAAAACCTGACTATGATATTCATGACAAAATTCTTTATATTGTCACCCGTTATGAAATTATGAAAACACGATGTTGTCTTTTGAAATAGCATTTGAATTATTAATTTTGGGGGCACACAAAATATTTATTATTTAAATGACAGTATGTGTTTCTCATATTTGTAACATTTTTACATTTCCTGATATGTTATAAAACCGCATATATTGTCAATTTGGGAAAAAATGAATTTAGAAATATTTGGGCGTTATTAAACAATATATTTTTATCTAGAAAGCATGACAGTGGGTTAACAATCATTCTTATAGATTAATTTGAGAGAAACATAAACACATAAATATTTTCCTATTTCTGAATTAAAGACCATCTTTCATCCCTAGTTTACAACTTTTGTTGGAAATATTTTAGCAAACATGACAGTGAAATTTAATTTCGCATTAAAATTGTCAATGTCATTACAAACCTATATAATCCAAGAGATTTTTAGCTTTTTGATCAATTTAGAAAGTTGAAGCTCCTGCCAATAGCATGACCACGGTTCATGTAAACTGTATCTAGGTAATGATGTTTTGTTGATGTATCAAATAGAAATTGCGTTTCAAGTCATTGGTTGATTGGTGTAATGGTAGAATTGTCGTCGTTTAGAATTACACATATGACGTAAGATTGCTGATTACTTAAGCTATATATCCTCTCAAATCAAATCATTCCAAATGAGTCCAGAGTGTGAACTAGACTTATTGAAGAGTGGTTTTTTTAATCGGACGAAGACGAGATATTGTTTTCGTATGAGATTTTAGGTAGTATTTTATAATGTTTCTAGAATGATTTTGAAAAATACGGTATTTTAACTGGGAATTTTGATATAACCAAGTTACCAGTTAAAAAAGTATATTTATTTACAGATTGCTGTATTTTTAGGTACGTTACTGTATCATTACATATTCGCATGGTTGGTATTCAAATAATACAATGATTTTCACAAATCAAAAGACGTTTAATCAACAGCAATGACTGTTAAACCACCATGTCATTCTAAGCTCAACCCTAACATCACTGTTTCTTACAATGTAAATACAAGAAATACCATGTATTATACAGTTTAATATAATATCATACACAGTTAGTGTAAAATTACGTACATCTCGTAGAACATGCATTGATTTGCATTTGGTCACTTGCTAAACATGTTTTATCGATGTGTCCAGCCATTTTTAATGTTTTTTCCTCTTCCAAATATATTTTGTTTTAACGTTTTGCGTTACTCCTGTTAGAGGATGTCAGTTCCGGGTCTTCGTGTAACTTTAAAGTTTGTGGCGTTTCCTTTATACTATTGTGAAGTGAAATAAATACAATCTGACATTAGCGTTTTCGTAATTAACGGTAAAAGTCATCTCTTAAGCAGACGTCACTAGACTTCCTGTTCTCAATGAGAAGTTCTGTTTAGAAATACCTACCTACAAATGTGGTATAATTTGTTCCTTGTACCCAATTGTAAGTTTTATATACTTGTATTTGTATTTGAATAAGAATTGAATATAAACATATAAAAATATTTGACCTAGGTGGTCTAATTATCCATATATCACAACATTCAGTCGGTGAGAAGTTCTCACTCTGGTGAGAAAGTCTAGTGATGCCTCGCCTTAAGCAGACGGAAAATCCCACAGGAGTCTGTCTTGATTTGTACGATGATGGATTTAATGTCCAATATGGGTAATGGCTTGTTATATTCCTATGGGAATATTAAGCTTTTTAAAACATACAAAAACGCTCGCACGATGGCTACAAAGACACTTGCATTTGCATCACCATCCTATGGAAAAATAGAAAAGTGGTATTCCAGAGATTATTGTTGTTCTTCATTATCGGTACATCAATACCATGATATCCGAGGGTAACTGATATTTGGGGCCAGGTGACCAACTGCGTACTGCGGGTTACAAAGGTGACCATATTATGGGAGACCAAATAATATGGTCTTTGCAACTTGAAAAAGTTCAATTGAAAAGAGACCGCATTTACGGTTGTATTAAGATGAACGGTCACATATTATTATTGGAGGTACTTAAGTGCATTTGTCTTATGTATGTGTATTAAATGTTCTGTCGCCTTAGTAACCACATAAATATCGTATCTTTAAATGGACGTGAAAAAGTTGGGGTCTGAAAATACTTATTTGATTAAGAGTCTTTTAACGCTATAATATCAATTAAAAATTAAAAAAAAAGAAGAAGACATCATTTTCATTCCTCCATGAGGTTAGCAAACTTCACAAGGTCTGACATGTCTGCAATACTGTCATGAAGCTTTCCGTTTCGTGACAGGCAAGGTCGTGTCATTATCACCGCAGATGAAATTTACGTTTGTCAGATGAAGTGCTTTCTATTTTATTTTGTTATTAAAATCCTCAAGGCACCCCAAACAATATCTGTATTCTTGCATAAATCTTATTTATCTTTTTTCAACACAAAGTTAACAAAAAACCTAATGCAATGCATGCAAGTCACATTTTAGAATAACAAATTATAATGACTATTGGATTAGATTAATGCATATCTTTTATATATTTTTAGAAATTGTATCCTAAACTACCAGATTGTCTCACTAGAAGTAACAGATTCAGAGAATATGAGAGTATTATGAAGATCCGTACTTTAATTTGAAAATGTTGACCTGATTTAGTTAAAGATTTATGTTAGGTATAGGTGAGATAAGATTTGTTTGGATTGAATACCGTCATATTCTCTTCATTTCAAGTTATGCATTTCTTTAAATGGAAGTCTAGCTTCTCACAAATAGGAACATTAAAAGTAGATTTAAAGGGCTTTCATAAATTCGTCATATACCAAATGTATACCTGGACTTGAATGATGAAATTAAACAAGGCAAATGAATGTTGTAATTACTTCACTTTTGAAAAAGGAAATAAACAAAAACAAACAAACAAACAAAATATTAATAACTATGATTGAAAGGAAATGGTCCGATTGCTTCAACTTTGTTTTTCAAATTTTTCGAGATTTTGGTACCAAAATATTGTTAATATTTTCTCATAACCAATGTGAAATTTCACAGCTGAGTTATGTTCCGTTTTTGAGTTTCATATAAAAATTTGTCTAAAATTTGAAACTTAGACCTCTTCAGTGATCATCTTTCATATGACATTGAAAACTAAACTTTGAAAATCGGACAAAGTTCCTTTAATATTTCGGTAACTATTTTTTTTATTTGCTCGGACTTTTCATATTATAAGTTCCAAATCAATTCAAATCTCTTCAATTTTAGCCTTCGGACCAGACACATTTTGCACCTGTAATACAATAGATTCTTCCTGACAATAATTCAAAATCCCCTGTTTTAGTGTTTTCATTATGGGCAGCAACATTATCTTGTCATTGCAAATAGACTTTATGGGAGTTGGCTTGAAAGCTCAGCCTTGTTGGATGGAGTTACGCGGATGAACGGAGAAAAGACTTGTCTTTTGAGTTAGCGATATATTGGAGAATCAATTTGAAGTCGGTAATATATTGGAGAATCAACGAGGGCTTGTGTATCATATCAGTTATGAAAGTGAACAATTTTTATTCCAGTGTCTAGTACAGTTTAAAGATATTTTTAAAGCCAAGAAGAGTTTCGCTCTTATTGCTGGACCTTTGTGTTTAAATCGCCATGTGATTTCGTGAGGAACATTTTGAATTTACTTTTATCACATGGATTCCGGAATATGTTAGAAAAAAAAACAAGGTCCCATTCAATATGAAAATGAAAGAAAAACAAATAATGTTTTTAAGTTAATCTAAGAACCAGTATTATAATTCAAAGAAAGTATTCTATAATGGTGTATTGATTTGTGTTCTTTAAGAAAAAGAGAGGACATTTTGGCATCAGTCATATCTTACCCTTTATCAATAACAAAATACCGTCGCAAAAAGTAGAAATAATGCTGGTTTATGTCATGCCTCTAAGGATATCTTATAGCCTGGGTATACTTCTTTTCACTATTAAGGGGGGAAAGCACATCACTCATTATTTTTTTATTTTCATGCCAAATAAGGTCAAAAATTCATTTTTTTCCATTTTTGGCCATTTTTTTACCTAATTTGGGATGAAAATAAAAAAATTGGCCAAAATCCAAAAAAGTAAAAAAGACGCAACATGCGAGTGGGTGTTTAAAATTAAAATACCCATTCCTAGGTCATTTTTTCAAAAAATGATATTTTAAGCTTGGTTGGAAACCCAAATGGCAAAAAAATGTGTTTTTCGTGATTTTCTCAAAAAATGTGATTTTTGGTCAAAAATCAACATCACCATCATGTTCCTTGTAAAAATTCCTTTCTGGAAATGTATACTTTTATTAACTTTAAGCTCTTTGTTCAAAAGTTATGGTACAAAATAAATTTGCAAAAATGCAATAATGAGTGATGTGCTTTCCCCCCTTAAGCTACTCGATATCGTGCAGCTTTATTCAGTACTGATTAATCATTTATTCCTTTTTACTATTAACGATCTACGTTTGTTCTGCATTATTTGTCAATATATCATAACATTTTTAAATGGTTATGATAAAAATTGCCAGTTTAGTACAGTACTAAAAGGGACTATTTGAAGTAAATCGTTCCATTAGAGTTGCTGCAATTTCATCTAACGACATATCTGTATGTTAAACTATTACCAAACCTACCAGCAGGACCGTCTACACAGTATGTCTCGCAATGCAAGAAGACTGTGCAAACGTCTGGTACATAATTTCAAATTCACAAGGCATCATAAAGCTTGAAGACATAATTTTTTTTTGAAAAAGTAAATTCAGTCTATACTTGGTGTGCGTTTAAGGAGAATGCTCTAAGATTAACATATCGAAAAGGAGAATTCTCTGAGGTGCAAATGATTTATAAATATGATATTTTATGAGTGAAAATGTTCAAGTTTTTTTCGAAAAATTTTAGTCAAAAAATCTCTCTTTTTTCGCTTATATGATAGAATTTATAACTTCTACTTTATATTATGTGTTAGATATGAGTTTTATATTGACATTCATGAATTTAATCAATTACAACTATTCTTTATTTTCACAAAAATAGTGATTTTTTTGTGGGTAGTTAGTTTGGTTTTTTGCATTAAAATAAGCGGGAAGAAGAATTTAATTTCCCGGCTTCGCACGTGACTGTTGTGTTTCTGCGTAGTTAATTTCAGACTGTTTTGTATTTCGATCTCTAAATGAAGAATGGAGAAAGAACGTGTGACATATTAGATATCATTCAAAAGCTAAGATTATAGAAAATTAAAATATGTCATAAACTCAATTTTGAAATTTGCGACTTTCCTCTCATTTTGCCAGAGCATCATTCATATATACATCAGACTCCATTGCAAAAATTACAGATTCAGCAGCACTCTGATGAATGTATTCCACATAAATATATACTATGTGTGTAAATGTAGGGAAAGACTTGTTTAGGAAAATACATGAATGAAAGAATCAATAACATTCCAAACAGTTTACTTGTTTTACTTGTTTCGCATAATGATCACATCATCTGATCATATTCTTCAACATTTCATGTTACTTCCGACTTCAAACAAGCAAACGCAATGGTTGCCATAGTGATGAGCTAGAATTGCCCGTAAAAATCAAGAAAACATTTCAGACGTTTAATCATGGGATTAAATAAAAGAGGCTATAGTATTTTTTTTAAAGTCTAGGCACCTCTTGCATAATGGCACAGGTAGAGCATATATTTTTGACAGATAAGGACAAGGATCCTCTCATCAATGAGTACAATCCCTGCATGCATTGCGTTAATGTGAAGTTTTGTTTATAATAGGCCTATGTATTTACTGTGGGGCAACTAAATTGACTACTTGTACAGCAAAGATCGATGGTATATTATCTTCAATAGCTGTTAACAGAGTAATGGGCATGAAAGACTTATACATATGGTTCGGAGGATTTGAAAAGAATTGATACGCGGATCAATGTAACGTGATCCAATAGGCCAAACGAAAATGTCAATGTGTTATGCATGCTCTTCTTTTTCTTTAACTATTTCATAATCACATATATATATTTCTGTACAATAAGATGGACATTTAAATGTTCAAACCATGCTTCGTTGAGGTAATGTAATTTCATAAATATGATATAATTTATAGCTTGGTCACAATAATCGTACGATCAGCTTACGAGCAGTGTTTGGTCCATCTAATAGGACCACGTGACGCCCTCGCTGCTCGCTTTACCCACTGCTCGTGGTCCTTTTAAACGGACTAAACACTGCTCGTAAGCTGATCGTACGATTATTGTGACCAAGCTCTTATAATCAGTGAAGAAACAATGCAGAAATATGTTTGAAGTACAGTAAATCAAATGATAAAGACACCTTCAAAGCTTTTTTACTTCCGATCAGATAACGAATATCATAATGTTTTACTATATGGCCTTTCTCAAAACTTCAATTCAATTGGTTGTATGAATGCAAATCCTTTTACCTCTCACCATGAGTGGAAAGACCCATACCTTTTAATGAGGTGCCCTGGCTTAAAAAAGTACTATAATAGCTTCTACTTCGGGTGTTTTCAGTTGTCAAATCAATACCTATTTTTGATGCCGTTGTTGTCTTATGTACCTGAATATTATATTCAGTTGTACCTTGTGAACTGTTTCTCATGATGGACAAATTCAATACTTATAGGTAAAGAGTGCGTAATGTATTCAAAAGTTTTTTTTTTTTTTTGGTGTTTCTTAGTTTCATTTTTTAAAATAAAAAATAATGCAGATATGTTTCATTTCAAACTATGGTTTAAAATAATATTGTTTTAGACTTTCGCCAAGGAAACCCAATTGGGTATTTGGTACCAAGTAAGCTAAAGGAAGCTTATCTTCAACTGGGCTTCAATATGTTTTTAAATTCAGTTGTTTAATGCTGGAGGAAAACCAGAGTACCCAAAGAAAAATCTGTGGAAGCGAGCATGGCCTGAAGACAAAATGCACACAACGCATCAGGTCAGGCCGGAAATCGAACAAGGGACCCTTTTGGTGCAAAGCGAGGGAAGTACCGTTGCGCTAACCCGCTCCCCGCTTTTTTTGTCTTGTAGTAAAGTAAAAGAATAAAATATCCGATTCATGCATTTATTGAAGACGGAAGTAACAAAATGTTAAGACATTTTCTATATTTGAAGAACATATTCCTTTATTTTGTCAGTTTTTACTCGGTATCATATAAAAAGATTTTACCGAAGCTGTCCTAAGAAAGCAAACCACTTGAAATACAAACTTGGATTTTCCCAAAGGTCATTTCTGCGAGGGCATCACGTTTTGTGAGATTAAGGACTTGGCATTATCATTTTTTATATACTTCAAAACATGACTTGACATTTGTCTGTCTCCATTGAATGTATTCTCAGAGATTTCTCTATTCAGCTTTTCACTAATAGTCCAAGACTGTCTGTTGCCTTTCTACAATATAATAATTTAATTAACGTCAAATACAATACAAACGTGTGCATCACTTTTCAAAAGTCTTATATATACATCTTATGGAATCAAGAGCACCAATTGAATACGCCAGAGTAAGAAAACCCCAACTCCAATAGCTCTGTTTTGTTTCGTTCTGTAATAGAAATGCATATATAAATATCTGAAAATGCTTTCAAATCACTAGAAAGCATTTCCATGTCTACATCCATAGTCTCACATTTGACCTTGTAGTTGAATTTTTTAGATAATTTTTGTAGTATATAACTGCAGAGGAGAAGTAATGGAGTTGGGGTTTTCTTGTAATGGCTGTTTAAATATAGCAACTATGTACTATAACAATTATCTAGTCAACTACAAAGGTAAATGTGACACTATGACTAGGATATAATTTGACATTATGCTATTTCAGTGATGTGAAAGCATTTTCAGAGATTTGTATGCATTTATATTGTATAAGTATAATTAACAGAAGGGAGCTATTGGGGTTTGGGTTTTCTTACACTGGCGTATTAAATTATATACTTCGCTATAAACGTTTCCGAATGATTGGCTCAAAAATCTTTGTCCTAGTTTCTACAAATTGTACGTCAAACAGTTTAAAGACACCACTTATACTCGTGGTGTTCACTTGATAGAAACGTGTTAAAAAATGAGCTTTAGGTACGCGTTTATCATGAACCTTTTAAAAAGGTTTAACTGCAATTCTATATCTTTTACACCTAATTCCTGTATCACTTTCATTCTCTAACAGATTGAATCAATATTTTGGATGTCACTTTAATCGATAAACAACATTTTTGGTTTATATGTTAACGTTTAAAGTTGTTGGATTGTGGAGTATAAATGCAAAGCAACGAATGAATGAAACGATTTACGGACCAATATAAGGCCATAAATTATAATTTGATTGGCGTAACATACAAATTAAAAATGGGGTAGGTTAGTAGGTCATTTATTTTATTTTACATGTAATTTATTTTTGATCTTTATATATAAAAAAGGCTTATTTTATTAATGTTTCACAAATCACCAAATTCACTCAATATTGGGGTTTCTTCGACCCTAATCTTTTATATGACCAGACAATTAGGGTCGATCGGGATACGCCAATAAAAAAGGCCTAATTTGCTTTCCAAAGTGCGAATTTAAAATAAAACGTCAGCTTATAACCATAGTTTACAACAATGCAAATCTATTAAATTCCGGTCAGACTTTGATTTCAAAGTCATAAATATTATGCTCCAATTTGGGTTGCATCATATGGATTCCCCCAATATTGATGGACATTTGTCTTTAAGACAGCACGTCAAAAGGCATGTTTTTGCAATAAATGTAAAATATTTTTTTTTTAGGGAAAATAAAATAAATTGATTATCCATGAGAATTGAAGGAAGGCAGATATTCAACAAAGAAACGAAGGTAAGATATTATTCAATAGATGTGTGTAATATAACATAAAACCTGACTATGGCTATTCCAGTGAAAACTAAACCTTTTTTTATTTCAAACAAAAAATCAGCTTTTTTATTCGACCATATGAGCAGTTTTTTCAGTCATATGTTTGTTACTCGGTATGTGAAAAGTATTTGCTAATCAGAATTTTTTCTACCCGTGGATGAATGAGCACATGTTTTCATTCAAAAATGTTACAAACGTTACCAAAAAGTTACACCAAAATGTCACAAACGTTACCAGACGTTACCAAACAAAACATTGTATTTAAAATAATTCTTGACGATAGAATTTCCTACCACTTTGATGAACCATTTGTAAATATGGTACCAATCATCTGTGAAAAGCGCAATAAAAAATTCGCTAACATGTCAGAGAAATTTTACTTTGAAGTCATTTGGAGCAAAAAACTTGAACATTTCCGTGCGAGGTCACAAACGTTACCGAACGTTACATGAACTTTATTCAGTATTTTGGAAATTATTTTAATTTTTAAACACCTGACGGTCTTGATCCCACCAGTGAGCAACAACAAACTCGTTGATATAATGTTTATGCAAGGTTCTGTGGCCATTTAAAAGTGAAATTTTCTAATTTTTCGGTCACAAACGTTACTTTGGAATCACCCCTATGATATTCATGACGAAATATTGTATATTGTCACCTGTTATGAAAGTATGAAAACACGATGTTATCTTTTGAAATAGCATTTGAATAATTAGTTTTGTGGGCAGACAAAATATTTATCATTTAAATGACAGTATTGCTGTACGTGTTTCTCATATTTGTAACATTTTAACATTTCCTGATATGTTATAAACCGAATATATTGTCAATTTAGGAAAAAATGAATTTAGAAATATTTGGGCGTTTATAAATCAATCAATCAATCAATCAATCAATGATAAAAGTACTTGCATAACATGCATACCCCATGAAGGAGTCTATTCGTACATGGGACCCACGGCTTTACGTGACTGTCCGACCACGGAGCAAGTAGAGTAAAACCGCCCGGCCCAGGGCTCAAACCCACAATCTCTGTATTACGAGACCCGTTCTCTAACCGCTCGGCCACGCTCTCCTCTTGATAGATTCGTCTCGAAAGCCCGTAGAATATAAAACAATATATACTATCTAGAAAGCATGTCAGTGTGTTAACAATCATTCTTATAGATTAATTTGAGAGAAATATAAACAACACCAAGAGAATTTCAGCTTTTTGATCAATTTAGAAAATTGAAGCGGCTGCCAATAGCATGACCATGGTTCATGTAAACTGTATCTAGGTAATGATGTTTTGTTGATGTGTAAAATAGAAATTGCGTTTCAAGTCATTGGATGATTTGATAACGGTAGAAATGTCGTCGTTTACAATTACACATATGACGCAAGATTACTGATTACTTAAGCTATATATCCTCTCAAATCAAATCATTCAAAATGAGTCCAGAGTGTGAACTAAACTAATTGAAGAGTGTTTTTTTTTAATCTGGTGAAGACGAGATATTGTTTTCGTATGATATTTTAGGTAGCATTTTAGTATGTTTCTACTATGATTTTGAAAAATACGGTATTTTAAATTGGAATTTTGATATATCCAAGTTACCAGTTAAAAAAACATTTTATTTTTACAGATTGCTGTATTTTTAGGTAAGTTACTGTATCATTACATATTCGCATGGTTGGTATTAAAATAATACAATAATTTTGACAAATCAAAAGACGTTTAATCAACAACAATGGATGTTAAACCGCCGTGTCATTCTAACCTCAACCCTAAGGGCCAAATCAAAGTAGGCCTCCAAACAAAATTTTTCCTACCAAACATTTGGTCGTGACGTCACCAAATATTTGCCATCGAATCTAAACTATGAACGGGTAACAAACATTTAGTCCAGTGTATATGGCAATTAAATAACATGTGCAATCTAGCGCGAAGTTTTATTTGGTCTCAACTCGGTGTTGAAGTTATTTTATTTGGAGTCACTCGTCATTTTGACGTCACGACCAAATGTTTGGTAGGAAAAAAAATGTTTGGAGGCCGACTATGATTTGGCCCTATCACGACTGTTTCGGGCACTGGTTCTTACAATTCAAATAAAAGTAATACCATGTAGTATATAGTTATAATACCATTCACAGTTACTGTAAAATTACGTATACATCTCGTAGAGTATGCATTGGTTTGCATTTGGTCACTTGCTAAACATGTTTTACCGATGTTTCCAACCATTTTTAATGTTTTTCCTCTCCAAATGTATTTTGTTTTAACGTTTTGCGTTACTCCTGTTAGAGGATGCCAGTTCCGGGTCTTCATGTAACTTTAAAGTTCATGGCGTCACGTTTTACTTTATACTATTAAAGTGATGTGAAATGAATAAAATCTGACATTAGCGTTTTCGTAATTGACGGTAAAAGTCATCTCTTAAGCAGACTGGAAATCCCACAGGAGTCTGTCTTGATTTGCACGATGATGGATTTAATGTCCTATATGGGTAATGGTTTATTATATTCCTATGGGAATATTAAGCTTTTTAAAACATACAAAAACGCTCGCATGATGGCTACAAAGACACTGGCATATGCATCACCATCCCATGGAAAAATAGAAAAGTGACAATGTATTCCAGAAATGATTGTTGTTTTTCATTACCGGTACATCAATACCATGATTTCTGGTGGTAACTGATATTTCGGGTGACCAACTGCGTGCTGTGGGTTACAAAGGTGACTGTATTATGGGAGACCAAATAATATGGTCTTTGCAACTTGAACAGGTTCAATTGACAAGAGACCGCATTTACGGTTGTTTTAAGATGAACGGTCACATATTATAGGAGGTACTTTAGTGCATTTGTCATATGTATGTGTATTAAATGTTCTGTCACCTTAGTAACCACGTAAATATCGTATCTTTAAATGGACGTGAAAAAGATGGGGTCTGAAAATACTTATTTGATTAAGAGCCTTTTAACGCTATAATATATCAAAAAAAAAAAAAAAAAGACATCATTTTCATTCATGAGGTTAGCAAACTTCACAAGGTCTGACATATCTGCAATACTGTCGTGAACCTTTCCGTTTCATGGCAGGCAAGGTCGTGCCATTATCACCGCAGATGAAATTTACGTTTGTCAGATGAAATGCTTTCTATTATATTTTGTTATTAAAATACTCAAGGCATCCCAAACAATATCTGTTTTCTTGCATAAATCTTTTTTTTTTCAACACAAAGTTAACAAAAACCCTAATGCAATGCATGCAGTCACATTGTAGAATAACAAATTATAATGACTATTGGATTAGATTAATGCATATTCTTTATATGTGTTTAGAAATTGTATCCTAAACTACGCCATTGTCTCACTGGAAGTAACAGATTCAGGGAATATGAGAGTATTATGAAGATCCGTACTTTATTTTGAAAATTTTGACCTGTATCAGTTAAAGATAATCTGACTTGCTCGGACTTTTAATATATATAATACGTTCCAAATCAATTCAAATCTCTTCAATTTTAGACTTCGGACCAGACACATTTTGCACCTGTAATACAATATATTCTTCCTGGCAATAATTCAAAAACGTCCAGCCCTGAGCTCGCTTTCACAGGTTGAAAATCCCCTGATGCCGGTTAACCATTTTCATATTATAATATACTGTTGAATTTTGCAATTAGGTTATTCTCTTTGCATCATTTACCAAAAGGATGTTTATCTTTGCATCATTTACCAAAAGGATGTTTATCTTTTGTTCCTTTTTCAAAAAAAAAAAAAATCTTCAAGAAGACAATATTGAATATGAATTTAACATTGGAAGATAACATGTTTAATTCATTTTCACAAAAGCCACTTTGAAAAACGTTTCCACAGCAAATACGAAAAATAGCTTAGTGATTTTCATTAAAAGTAAATTTTCTTCATTTGAATTTTTTTGATTATCATCCAACTATATAGATAGTTAACCAGAATTTCACTGTATTAAACAAATAATCCTCTGTTTCAGTGTTTTCATATTGGCAGCGAAAATATCTTGTCATTGTAAATTGATTTTGTGGGAGTTGGCTTGAGAGCTCAGCCTTGTTGGATGGAGTTATGTGGATGAATGGAGAAAAGACTTGTCTTTTGGGTTAGCGATATATTGGAGATACAATTTGAAGTCAGCAATATATTGGAGAATCAACGAGGGCTTGTGTATTATATCATTTATGAAAGCGGACATTTTTTACTCCAGTGTCTGGTACAGTTTAAACATATTTTTAAAGCCAAGAAGGGTTTCGCTGTTATTGCTTGACCTTTGTGTTTAAATCGCCATTTGATTTCGTGAGGAATATCTTGAATTTACTTTTGTCACAAGGATTCCAGAACATGTGAAATAAAATGACACTGCAAGTTATATTCAATATCTTTTTGCTTAAAAGATTGAACATTTACAGTTCGGAAATGGTCGTAATTCATTCACGTAAATAAAGTCATTTACCGTAAACATGGTAAAAGAATTCCTTTACTATAAAGTAAATAAATCAATGAACCCTTAATTTTAAATCAATTTTTAGAGCAATCTATGGAAATTGGAGAACATTTTAAGGCATTTTTTTGTTGAATGGGTCCTGTTCTACACTTTTAGCCCTAAAAAGTTTGAATTCTATCTGCAAAAAAAAAAAAAAAAAGGTCCCATTCAATATGAAAATGAAAGAAAACAAAGAATTTATTGTAGGGTAATCTAAGAACCAGTATTATAATTCAAAGAAAGTATTCTATATAATACGGTGTATTGATTTGTGTTCTTTAAGAAAATGAAAGGTTATTTTGACATCAGTCATTTTTTACCCTTGACCAATAACAATATACCGTAAAAGTAGAAATAATGCAGGTTCATGTCATACACCTAAGGATATCTTATAACCTCTCCTCACCATAAAGCTACTCGAAATCGTGCAGCTTTATTCAGTACTGTTTAATCATTTATTCCTTTTTTACCATTAACGATCTACGTTTATTCTGCATAAGTTGTCAATATATCATAACATTTTGAAATGGTGATGATACAAATTGCCAGTTCAGTGCAGTACTAAAGGGGACTATTTGAAGTAAATCGTTCCATTAGAATTGCTGCAATTTCATCTAACGACATTACTGTATGTTAGACTATTACCAAACCTACAAGCAGGACTGGCTACACAGTATGTCGCACAATGCAAGAAGACTGTGCAAACGTCTGGTGTCGGTACATAATTTCAAACTCTTAAGGCATCATAAAGCTTGAAGACACTATTTGTTGTTTGAAAAAGTAAATTCAGTCTATGCTTGCGACTACTTTGGTCTGTATGGTACAGCGATATTGGTAAGCATGAATACTGCTCTAAGATTAACATATTGATGAAATCTCAAATTTAATAAGAATTTAGAAGGTTCACATGTGGTCATTTCAAGGTCAAAAGGTTGACCGCAGGTCATTCGAGTTTATGTGATATCTTGGGAACCTTTTACCCCAATATTTAGCAATGAAAAAAAAAATAATAATCAGGCAATGAGCGAAACATTTTCAAATATTTAAAAGAGTAATTAAAAAGTAAATCCAACGGACAAGGTACAAAACGCATCAAAGATCAAATTTGTTTGATACATCATGTTTCTCTACAAACATTACAGATTCAGCAGCACCATGATTTATATTCCACATAGATATATATTATGTATGTAACTGTAAGGAAAGGGTTCAAAAGGTTTTTTTTGTGTTGTTGATGTAATTATTCTTTCTTTCTTAGTTTCATTTTTTTAAAATAATAATGCATTTGGTCGATCCAGTTATACAGATATGTTTCATTAGCAAACTATGGCTTTAATCATCTTGTTTTAGGCTTTCACCAAGAAAACCCAATTGGGTGTTTGGTACCAAGTAAGCTAAAGGAAGCTTATCTTCAACTGGGCTTCAATATGTTTTTAAATTCAGTTTTTTAATGCAGGTCGAAAACCAGAGTACCCAAGGAAAAATCTGTGGAAGCGAGCATGGCCTTAAGACAAAATGCACATAAAGCGTCGGGCCGGAAATCGAACAAGGGACCTTTTTGGTGCAAAGCGAGGGAAGTACTGTTGCGCTAACCCGCTCCCCGCTTTTAATTGTCTTGTAGTAAAATAAAAGAAGAAAATATCCGATTCATGCATTTATTGAAGACGGAGGTAACAAAATGTCAAGACATTTTCTATATTTCAAACACATATTCCCTTGTTTTGTCACTTTTTACTCGGTATCATATATAAAGATTTTACCGAAGCTGTCCTAAGAAAGCAAACCACTTAAAAGACAAACTTAGATTTTTCCAAAGGTCATTTCAGTGAGGGCATCACGTTTTGTGGGATATAGGGACTTGGCATATTCATTATTTTATATACTTCAAAACATGATTTGACATTTGTCTGTCTCCATTGAATGTATTCCCAGAGATTCCACGATTCAGCTTTTCACTAATAGCCCGAGACTGTCCGTTGCCTTTCTACAACATAATCTAATTAACGTCAAATTCCTCGAAGTCCATACAAAACAAACGTGTGCATCACTTTTAAAAGGTCTTATACATCTTATGGAATCAAGAGCACCAATATACTTCGCTATCAACGTTTCCGAACGATTGGCTCCAAAATATTTGTCCTAGTTTCTACAAGTTTTACGTCAAACAGGATAACGACACCACTCTGTTTGTGTTCTTTTGACAGAAACGTGCTAGAAATGAGCTTCATACACGTGTTTGTTATGAACCTTTTAAAAATGATTAACCGCAATTCTATATCTTTAACATCTAATTCAAGTATCACTTTCATTCTCGAGCAGATTAAATCAATGTTTTAGATGTCACTTTATCGATAAACAATATTTTTGGTTAGTCTAACATATTATGTAGCAACCGGGTTTCACCAGAAAACAGGTTGAGAACATTCAGAAGCGAGTCTGTAAACACATCCTTGTCAGGGACTGCACTATCATATCTTGCCCAGAATGCTCTTACTTCTGACATGTTCTCTTCCTGCATACAAATCAAACGAAGCCATGTTGTCGACCCTTTCAGGTGCAATACTGAGCGCTTCAAATCCACTCCACTCCCATACATGGCAAACTTGTTTAATTCTTGATTTTTAGCCCCATCTTTCATGTTCTCTTCTGAACTGTTCTTCATGTGCAATATACCTGCCTTTTTTACCTTCCCAGTTATTGTATTTCAACAGAATTTCAATTTTTGATGTTTTTTTATATGTAATTTTAATTTTTAATTTTTGTATTTTTAATGTGAACTTTCATGTAATTCAGCATGTGGGCTGCCATATGAATTTGTTTAACCCTCGTCTTCCTAAGCGGTTTGGTTGGTTACCACCCCCCACCCCCCCTAACGGATGATTGCCGCTTGCACCAAAACGCAGAACAAAGCGACCCCGAGCATTAGGGTAATTCGGGGGTACCACTTCAGGTGGGGTTATTGTAGGCTGTCAAAGTTGGGGGGGGGGGAGGGGGTGGTTGCCATCTCGGAAAATTTGACTTGAAACTTACAGAACATGTTTGAATTGATGATTCCCTCATTTATTAGCAAAAAACCCGTCGAAAATCGGACATTTCGAACTTTTATAGCTATTTTTTTTAAAAAGTGGTCATTTTTGCCAAAAGTCGATTTTGTTTTCGGTACGGAAACACTTTGTGACGTCATAATTACGTAACGCCTAGACCGATTTTCATGATCTTGGTATCAATGGAAAGAGGAGACCCTATCCTATACTAGAGTATCAATCAATATAACTTTGGGCGACCCCCCCCCCCTCCTTGGGAAGACGTGTTACAGAAAAAGGCTATGTTTTAATGTCTCCCGTTTTCACTTAGTATGAAAACACGATGTTATCTTTTGAAATATCATTTGAATAATTAATATTGTGGGCCGACAAAATATGTATTATCTAAACGACAGTGTTGTAGTACGTTTTTCTCATATTCTTTACATATTTACATTTCCTGATATGTTATAAACCAAATATAGTATATTGTCAATTTGGGGAAAAATGCATTTTGAAACATTTGGCCATTCATGAATTATAAATTTGTCAGCTGAAGCCCCTAGAATATAGAACAATATATTTTATATAGAAAACATGTCAGTGTGTTAATAATAATTCTTATAGATTTATTTGAGAGCAATATAAACAACACAGACATATTTTGGAAATATCCTATTTCTTAATTAAAGACCATCTTTCATCCCTAGTTTACAACTTGTGTTTTGTTTTTGCAAACATAACAGTCAAATTTAATATTGCATTAATAATGGTCAATGTCATTAAAAACCTTCAGCTTTTGGAGCCATTTAGAAAGTTGAAGCTGCTGCCAATAGCATGACCATGGTTCATGTAAACTGTATCTACACTCTTAGAAAGAAAGTATCAAATATGAGACAAAAAGGATCAATTTTGATCCTTTTTAGGTATCAAATATGAGCTTATCCTTTAAGGATCAAAGTGATCCCAAAAAAAGGATCAAAAATTTTGATCCAAAAAAGGATCAAATATTTCTTATAAAAAAGACCTGCAAAAAACATCACACTGAAGTGACGCTAGCAGGGTTTGAACCCACGCCGCACTCATACCTGCTGGTAATTACCAGACCAAGGCTCTAACCACTCGACCACGGGGCTGTGTGATGAAATCAACGTATTTATACATGTTACACCATAGTATACATTCCCCGCTGTGTAGCGGTAATGGGGTGTACTCAAATATGAAACAAAACATCACGTTGCATCCAAACGCGGTATCAAAATGTGAGCTCATCCTTTCCGTATCAAAGTAAACCAGAAATACGGATCAAAACTTTGATATTGTAATCAAAAAGGATACAAATAAAATGATCCTAAAAAAGGATCAAAAATGATCCTTGTGAATTTGATCCATTTGTATATATTGATCCTCAAAAGGATCAAAAGTGATCCTTAAAGGATCAAAAGTGATCCTTAAAGGATCAAAATAAAATGATCCCGAAAAAGGATCAAAAATTTGATCCCGGCCTTCTAAGAGTGTAGGTAATGATGTTTTGTTGATGTATAAAATAGAAATTGCGTTTCAAGTCATTGGATGATTTGATAACGGTAGAAATGTCGTCGTTTACAATTACACATATGACGCAAGATTGCTGATTACTTAAGCTATATATCCTCTCAAATCAAATCATTCCAAATGAGTCCAGAGTGTGAACTAGACTAATTGAATATTGTTTTTTTAATTGGGCGAAGACGAGATATAGTTTTCGTATGAGATTTTAGGTACTATTTTAGGATGTTTCTAGAATGATTTTGAAAAATACGGTATTTTAACTGGGAATTTTGATATATCCAAGTTACCAGTTAAAAAAGCACATGTTTTACAGATTGGTGAATGAATCCAGAGTATGAACTAAACTAATTGAAGAGTGTGATTTTTTTAATCTGGCGAAGACGACATATTGTTTTCGTATGATATTTTAGATAGCATTTTAGGATATTTCTAGAATGATTTTGAAAAATACGGTATTTTAACTGGGAATTTTGATATATCCAAATTACAGTTAAAAAAGTATATTTTTAGATAAGTTACTATATCGTTTCACATTCGCATGGTTGGTATTAAATTAATACAATAATTTTAACAAATCAAAAGACGTTTACTCAACAACAATGGATGTTAATCCGCCATGTCATTCTAACCGCAACCCTAACACCACTGATTCTTACAATGTCAATACAAGAAATACCATGTATTATACACAAAATGTTAAAATTAATAGGATTCTTAATGATGCAAGTTTGTATGTAATTGCTAAACATGTTTTACCGATGTTTCCCACCATGTTTAATGTGTTTCCTCTTCCAAATGTATTTTCTTTTAACGTTTTGCATTACTCCTCTTAGAGGATGCCAGTTCAAGGTCTTCATGTAACTTTAATGTTCGAGGCGTATGACTTTATACTAACTATTAAAGTGATGTGAAATAAATATATCTGACATTAGCGTTTTCGTAATTGACGGTAAAAGTCATCTCTTAAGCAGACGGGAAATCCCATAGGAGTCTGTCTTGATTTGTACGATGATGGAAATAATGTCCAATATGGGTAATGGCTTGTTATATTCCTTTGGGAATATTAAGCTTTTTAAAACATACAAAAAACGCTCGCATGATAGTTCTATGATGACTGCAAAGACACTTGCATTTGCATCACCATCCCGTGGAAAAATAGAAAAGTGACAATGTATTCCAGAGATGACAGTACATCAATACCATGATATCCGGGGGTAACTAATATTTGGGACCGGGTGACCAACTGCTTGCTGCGGGTTACAAAGGTGACCATATTATGGGAGACCAAACTTGTATTTGCAATTATAAGTAAAATGATACCCTACGTATACCCAATACCATTGGTAAGTATTCCAACATGCACTTTGGTCAGTCCGGCCCAACTGCCCAGATATCCCTTAACGGATGATCGCCGATTGCACCAAAACGCAAAGCGAAGCGACCCTGCACTCTAAGAAATTTCCCGTAAATTTTACGGTAAAATCACTGGCAATTTGGTTGCCAACACTTTACCGTAAAATTTACAACTTGCCGTAAATTATTCTACGGTATTTTAGAAATTTCCCGTAAATTTTACGGTAAAATCACTGGCAATTTGGTTGCCAACACTTTACCGTAAAATTTACAACTTGCCGTAAATTATTCTACGGTATTTTAGAAATTTCCCGTAAATTTTACGGTAAAATCACTGGCAATTCAGTTGCCAACACTTTACCGTAAAATTTACAACTTTGCCGTAAATTAATATACGGTATTTTACTGGCCACACCAAGGGAAAATATGCAGCCTTAGTACAATAACTACAAATATTTTGTATGTTCAGTATATGTTTTCTGTGGTGTCAAATTGTCTTTTTTGCTAATAATTTACGGAACTTCCCCGTTTTTTTCCACATATTTACGGTAAAATCCCGTAAAAAGACGTCAAATTTACATTTCATCCGTAAATATTTTCTTACGGGAATTCACCGTTAAAGAATACCGGTTTTCTACCGTAAAAATACGGTCATTTCTTAGAGTGTGAGCATGCATTTAGGTAATTGTTTTTACATCCTTTGCGGTCATTTTGACGAAAACAAATCGGGGATACCACCTAAGGTGGGGTATATTTATCAATTAGCAAAAAATTCGACCAAATTGAGAACATTTAGAACTTTTATGACGCTTTTTTGGAAAAGTAGCCATTTTCGGTCCGGAAAAACTCTTCGGCCGATTTTCATGATATTGGTATCAATTGAAAGAGGAGACCCTACCCTATACTATAGTACCAAAACAATATCTATTTTGGCGTGTACATTTCAAAATCAGGAGGGCTGTTAACACTCAGGAAGACTTGTTACAAAAAATTGCTCATATTAGGAAGACGAGGGTTAAAAGTTGAATGAATGATTTCGAAGCTACTGGGTAATTGTATCAAAAAGGATTCGAGACAACAAAGTGCTGATTTCCATAAAATGCATGATAGAAAGAAAACATGTTTCCTTTCATTCAGCATAACGCTAGTAAATGAGACAACGTTTTCATAGACTGAGATGTAGGTGTCAGTGTAATGTGGAGGGGTATCAAAACTTTTTATAGATAACCAAGAAGAAAAATGCTATATCGGTGACGGTGAACTTTTTTACAAAGATTTTTCCAAATTTATATTTATTTTAAAACACCTGCAAAGTTTTATTTCAAAGAAGTGAAATTTATTGTCCTTTTTTTTTATTACAATCTTTATTGACTATAATGTATAACTTGAATTTTGACGGCAAGTGAAGTTCAATAAGGTGTCATTTTTATCTAAATAATATGGTCTTTGCAACTATTTAAAAAAGTACAATTGACAAGAGACTGCATTAACGGTTGTTTTAAGCTGAACGGTCACATATTATTATAGGAGTTACTTAAGTGCATTTGTTATATGTATGTATTTTAAATTTTCTGTCACCTTAGTATCGTATCTTTAAAAGGACGTGAACAAGATGGGGTCAGAAAATACTTATTTGATAAAGAATCTTTTAACGCTATAATAAGAAAGAAAAGAAATTCGGGGAAAACCCTAGAAAGGCATTTGATGCTATGGGACGTCGTTTTTAATTCTATTTTGTTCAAACTGAACTCTGCACTAAAACAGATTAAAGAGGCAATGCGATTATTGTTAAAGTCATTACTTAGCGAAATCAATGTTAAATATTTCATTATTAGCACATGGTGTATCCTTTGTTAAGAAGATCTGTGTAGATGATAAATATTAAAGAACAGCATACATAGCGTAGTTCAAAAGGGTCAGTTTAAAAAGAAAACATAAGCAAACCTTATTTTATATCACGTAGTTATTCAAGGAATACATGAAGTATGTTGGGCATAAACTGCCGTCTAGGTTCTCGAACTATTTATTGATTTGACGCGACATGCCTGTCACTAGAAGGCACATACAAAAACGTGCTTTCATGAGTTAAACTTCAACAACCTTGCATGTAGTTACATAACGAAAGACATTTTCTCCGAAGTCGACATTATATCAATAGGGTGTAAAAATTGTATATATTTAATATTTTTTGAATTATTGCCACTTTGATTTACTGAAACTGAATGTTTAATCTGCACTTCAAACATTTAATATGTTTGATTAAGCTTTGTTTTTTCCATTTTTTTTAAATCTTAATAATATAGGATATTTTCTTCTCTATTGTCTTCCGGTGTCTACTACGCATTATGCCATTTCAGACAACACCGTTGTTAATATAAAAATTTTCGCTACATTCAAAGAAAAATATATGGTGCAATTCTAACTATCACTCTGCGCACCTCACGGAGTAGAATAAACACATAAAGTTATTTTAGATTTCCTATAGAATAATGCAGG
>JXSR01S015599.1:62828-74274 GCA_000969725.1 Ophiothrix spiculata
TCCTGACTTACAGTGTATTTATTCTTGCTTTGCTTTTAGCTCGAACCCGAAAGGTTAATTCTGACCTTGATCCTTGTTTTGGGTCGTAACAATATTTGAACATTGACTTGGCATTTATTCATTTTTATATTATGTTTCTCAAAGGTTGTCTACTGTAATTATTCTTCAATGTGCATTTTGGCACTATCACAGCGAGTGGGTTATCCTTCCTCAATCTCTTGGATATACTAATGAATGTCTTTTTGATACCAAGAAATATAACCCGATTTGTCAGTTCCTTTTTGTAAGTTTTTCTTTCTTTCTTTTTTTCTTTTCTTCTTTTTTTAGATTGCAATTTTCATTGTCGTTACAAGAACCAATGGTCGTAAGTGAGGATCGATATGTCTTGAAACTGCCAGAAATGGTTGCCTTTTACACGAGGTAAATCCTTCTGGTATTAGTTTGCAAATTAGGGCGAAGCTCAAGTTGGAACAAGGGGACAACTTCGCGACATAAATCTAGATACAACATGAAATCTAGAACAATATGAAAGTAGAAAAAAGAAAGTAAGAGAAGCAAGGAAATATGTACAAAAATTAAGCCATTTATGCATACATTTCAAATAAATCTTCGACCTCATAAGGCGCACGTGGTAATTTGTCTAGGTCATGACTATATTTTCGCTCGTGAGCCGCTTACGAGCAAATTCCCAGTGTGAACGCAATTATAGAAAGTGCCTCGCTCGTGACTAAAAGTGACGCGCCATTAGTTTTAACGCCCAAGTCGTGTATATGTGTGAACGCAATTGCTAAGTTGTCTCGCTCTAGAGCCAGTCACGATTGGTCATAACTAATGTGTGAACACCCCCTTAGACAAATGTGAAATGCCTTTTTTTTTATTAGTCAAAATGTGTACAAAGCATGGCTGATTAAAGACGTTTTAGATGTCAGATATCAAAATTAAATGTTATAAGAAGACAGTATTTATTATCAAATCAAAGCAAATAAATAAAGCAAAAAATAAGCAAATATTACAATATCAAGAGACAAATACTTAGCTTAGTATGAGAATAAAGACTACATTAAATGGGTCACATTTGATAAATACGTGATAGGTACCTTTTTCATGGATTATACCGAGTCGACATCTTTACCAAAAATATATACCTCTATGCGCATCATCAGTATTTAATCCAGATCATGTACTAGTACGTCACGTAAGCTTTATGTAAGAATCTGAAACATCATGATGGAAGTGTTATAATAATAACATTTAAGTTGACATGTGTAATAACATTACGTCAAAACATGTGATATTTATATCACATCAATGTTGACATTGGCAATGTTGTGCAACTATCTATCTCAATTTACTTCAAAAGTAATGTTGTCTTAACTGAAGTCAAGGGCCACTCGAAGAAAAAAAATGGTACGCATGTTCGTCAGAGCACCTCAAAATCGGACCCTAAATGTCGTAATCATGTACAGCAAATTCCAACCCTTATTGGCGTAAAATATTCAAAATCATACCCCTAAATGTCGTAATACACTAAAGTTGACCCCTTAATGGCGTATTGGGCATTTGACATATTAATGGCTTAACACACTGAAATTGATCCTCAATGGCGTAACGCACTATTTTCTGCCATAAAAAATAAAAATAAATGAATATAATACATTGGAAGCTTTTTCCGTTGTATTTCTTGGACTTTTAGAATAGCTGATGAAAAAGTGACCCTAAAGTCAAAGATATCGTAAAAAGACAACCCTTAATGTCGAAAGTTACTCTGAAAAGGCACCCCTTTTTCTAAAGACGTCGACGACGCCAATGGGCCAAAATGCGGCCCCTTTTCGATGTTTTTCTGACGAGCATGCGTACCACTTTTTTCTTCGAGCGGCCCCTTGGATGAACAGATGATGAGGTGTGGTTAAGATTGCCTATCTAACATTTTTTCTGACAAAATTGAGAAAATTATGAAACCCAGTCTATTTTTTTACTTATAATTGACTTTTTTGAACATGTCCTGTATAATAACTTAATGACAGAAACAAAACATATAATAACTATGTTTACACGTCTATAGAAGTATTACGTAACCACAAACACACTTGGATTGACCTATATAAAGCATATATGTGTACCGCCGCGGCAAAAGGGTCCAGTTGTCGGCTCGTACATGTTGCTCCTTGTAGCATATCTAATGTATGGTATTTGTATACATCAGATATGCTACAATGAGCTACATATAGGAATCGACAACTGGACCCTTTTGCCGCGGCGGTACACATATGTGATGGCTCAGCCCGTAAAAGGGGACTTCGCGACAGAATATTTGTCAAGAAATTGGTGAAAATAATCAGCAAAAATAAGAAAATAATAAGAATTTCAAGCAGATTATTCTGTTGTAAAATTTGATGGCCTGGATCAATTTCAACAAAGTGTCATTTTAAAGCTTAGAAAATGCTTTAACAGATAAAATGATATATGAAAATTGATATCATCTACAAAGTTCCCCTTGCTAGATGCGTTGTTGTTACGTATTAATGATGCAAATCAGTGGACTTTATAGTAATAAGACCAAGTAATAAGTAATAAATTATTTGTTGTAAATCTTGTTTAATTTAGTGAGGTAGATCATTTTTATGTATTATTTTTTTAAAGTAGTTATTTATTTCTGTATGAAATTCATATTCCAGCAGTTTTGTTGACAAATTCCAGAAATTGAGAGGTCACTCTTTTATGTTTTCCCCTAAAATGTACGGAACATGAAGATAAATGCATTTGGTTCCCCCTGTTATTCCAAAATGTTTAACCAGCAAGATACGGAGTTTTGTCTTCAACAAAGTGCAAGCCATTCCTTATAGAATATTCCTCTATTTGTAACACAGTTAAATTTGTTTGCATAACATTAAGTAATTGTGAAATATGTCCTAAGAAAGCAAATGAACCCTTTAAATTGGATTTTCTTAAAGGTCATTTCAGTGATCGCGTCACGTTTTTAGAGATAAGAGGTTTTCTATTTTCATTATTACATATTTCAAAATCTGACTTCAAATTGTATCTGTTTTCATAAAGTGTAATCAAAAATATTGTACAAGTACTTCAATGTCAATACAAGTTACGTGTTTATCGCTGTGCAAATGAAATGACAGTATTAATTCTACCTAAAGTTTCTACTCTTATTAACACCCTGCTATCAACCTACTCATTCAATGACCCCCAATGCTTGTCCCACTTTCTACAAACATAGTAGTGACACTCTTACATGCGGTGTTTGCTTGGTAAAAAATGAGTCTAAAGTCGCCCTCGGCATGTGTTTTTCGTGTAGACTTGAGATTTTAAAGTGAAATATATATCACATATATTCCAATGTAAAACATATACATTACAATGCCGTATGTTTCTTTTCTTTATATACAAATTATGCGAATGCTCATATTTTACGAATACAACTTGAAGGAATGTTAATATTAAAAACTGTCAATTTACAACTCAAACAGGTAGATCTCAGCGTGGTAGTGCTCTGCCGTTTTTGCAGGGTCATTTTTATCAGTGTCCCGATTAGGAAAATGACTCCGGAACATAGTTAAAAAAGTGACAGTATGACTACATTCCGGGGTTATTTCAAAATGACTATTTTCGATGGTTATTTAACACAATAAGAAATGACTTTGAGTGGGTCAAAGTAACCACAATTGACTTTATTTAGGGTTATTTTGAAATGACCACCCAAACTAGTCAAATTTTTGACTACTTATTTTTAAGTGTGCAGAACCGTAACGGGGCGCGAAAAAAGAAGCAACCCCGAACCCAACTTCCTGCTCCCCCTGGAAATATAATTGTGCGCCCCTTAAATAGATAGAATTAATCTTAACTAATTCATCACTGTCAAACGTTTGATTAATCTAAAGAGAACTTGGCACCTGTCACCACGAGAAGAAGTTAGCTTTTAGAGATAAAGCGATGCATGGGATGCATCATATACAGACTGTAAATGGATGCATATAACTATAATAGGGTGAAACAATGTATAGGTCATGTATGGTTAAGGGGCAGCAAAAAACATGAGTACTTAAATCTAACATAAAACGGCTAAGAGAAAAAGTACCGTCAGATTTCAAAGTGCTCAAACGAATTAGCTAGAAGTTACTGTATGCATGCTATTGAAGCTACTATCCCTAGTCAAAGACCACAGTGTGTCCAAGAAAAAAAAACACTGATAATCTTTGCACGTGTAGTTCGGTTCGTGGCTTTACCGGATAGTCAGAAAATATGTCAAATATGTAAAGGTGACATGAAGTTTGTTTAATTTTAATCAGTAATCTGAAACAGAAGTTATGCTTCATCAAATATTTGGATGCATTTTTTCTAGTTAAAGTTCAAGTTGTAAGTTACTCTTGATTAAAGTGCTAAAGAGTAATGGCCTTGATCTGTTCAATTAACCGTAATATTAATTATAAATTCATTAAGTTCATACTTTCTTTAATCTATGATGAAAAAACAAAAACAAATTCATTTAAAACATAAGGCTGATAATCATTTTTTTTCAAGGTTACCCATATTCTTTCATTTAAAACACATATGCTTTATGACATCTCGTTGCCGAAAAAGAACAATAGCCTTAATGTTGATTTGTAAGAGTGAAACCTTTGATACATTATTCTTCAATACTCAATTGCGGTCATTAGATTCTTCAAAATTATTAAACAGTACAGCTGATGGATGTCCGATTGCATCAACATTTTTTCAAACTTTTTGAGGTTTTGGTACCAAAATGTTGCTCATATTTTTCTCACAAGCCATGTGAAATTTCACGGCTGAGTTATGTTCGGTTTTGGAGATATAAATGAAAATGTGTCTAATTATGGTAACCATAATTAATTTTACATAGTAACGTATAAGCTGCTCTGAAATACAAATTTGCCCGTAAAATCAAAACGGTTTGACCGATTACGCTGAAATTTGAAATTTAGACCGCTTGATTGGTCATCTTTCATATCACATTGAAAATTAAAATTTGAGAAATCGGACCAAGCTCCTTTGACAGGATATGTAGCATAAATCATGTTACATAAAGGTCTCCAAAACTATTATATTACAGCAAAACATGGAGCATAAATCAGGTTACATAAGTCCTTAAAGGTCTCCAAAACTATATTACAGCAAGACATGGAGCATAAATCAGGTTACATAAGTCCTTAAAGGTCTCCAAAACTATTATATTACAGCAAGACATGGAGGGTAATTTCAATAATAAACCTCTCAAACTGCTATTGACGTAAATACTTTCTTACACGTAATATAGATGAGTATGGAGATGACACCTTCGTTACACGGATAATGTATATAAACATGTTTTCTTTCAACGTTAAACTTCAATAATACATGTGACAGGGTTTGTTAATTCATTAATGATTCAAACGAATGCATCATAATATTAAAGCAATACTATAATATTTTGGTCAAAAATGTTTTATAGTATTTACAGCATAAAATGAAGGAATGTGACTATCAAAAGGTGTTTTCAAGTGCATTTTGTCAAAAATTGTTTTGCCACTGAAAAATGGATAAAATGACATACATGCTTTCTTATACTAACACATGTGGAATTAAATTGGAGATGCCGAATTCAATTCAACAAATGGCCATAACAGAAAAAATAATCATATTTAAGCCAAATCATTTGGAGGGTATTAATATCTTCCTAAAACAAACCCAGTAAGCTAAAAATATCAAATATTGCTTTAAGTTCAGGTGACATGCCTGTAAGATGTCTAGAGATGAAAATTTCCAAACAGCGTATAGTTAAGCATCAATCGTCTACATAAGGTACAAAGTAAGTTGAAGAGATCTTGTTTTACATGTTAAAAAACGTGAAAATTCAGGATAACTGATGGTTTTTTGAGTTTCAATTACAGATACCATGCAAATACGCGTATTTATTTTTTTTTCTTTAGTTCATGCACAAAATTATTCAAAATGAAATATTGGATACACGGTGCTTTAGAACAAAATAATAGTAAATGAATAAAAGGTGATTAAGCAAATTTGTTGACATAATATTAGTATTACATAATACCTCCTGTGGTCTAGTGGAACAGAGCAGGACTGCGAATCATTAGGTCGTGAGTTCGAGCCCCGCTACGCCCAACGGGTTATGTCCTTGGGCAAGATATTTAATCCTAATTGCTTCGTCGACCCAAGCGTTATCATGGGTAGTTACTAGGAATATACTCAATAGCCGCCGTGATTGTAAGGCAGCCGCGTAAGTTGGTTATATTCTATTGGTAACGGAATAAATGTAAAGCGCTTTGATCAATTCTGGAAAAGCGCTATATAAGCACCGACATTTATTTATTTATTTATTTACCTATATTCTCTGTTGTTCATATAATACGAAGCTTGATAAATGTACGTGTAAATTGAGCATTTCATCAACGCAAAAACCGATGTTTTTTGTGATAACAAAAATCATGCATCAAGTTGGTCGAGCGAATTTGTCCCCCGAGGGGGTTACTTACATTGACAAGGTATACGTATATGTGCCTGTCTTTTGGGGTGATTTTTCCAGGATTTTAGTATACTAATAGGGTGATTTTCATCTCAGATGAAAGCACACAATTTTGGGAAAATTTGCAAAAAAAAAGCACCCAATTTGATTAAAATCGGGTGCTTTTCCATTAAAATTAGTATACTGATGGGTGGGTTGAGCCAACAATAGGTATAGAGATGGTCAGTTTTTCGGAGTCCGGCAGCAACATACCCGTACAATTTTTTTAAGAACCCCCCCCCCCCCCCCCGGGATTTGTCCTTGCTTCGAAATGCATGAGGTGAGGCATGAACTGTCAGACGCACAGTAGCCATAAAACAAACCCGTACAGCCTAATATAAATTCAGCTTTTGGATCAAATTACAAACTGGAAGTGTTACCAATAACATGGTACATGGTTTATATAATCTGTATTTATAGGTAATGATATTTTGTTGACGTATACAATTGGAATTGAATTTCAAGTCATTGGCTGATTAGTGTAACGGTAGAATCTACGTCGTTTAGAATTACACATATGACGCAAGATTGCAGATTGCTTAAGCTATAAATCCTATCAAATCAAATTATCCCACTTAAGCACAGAGTGCGAACTGATTTCATGACTATCCATCTGAACAGTAACATAATACATATCTGCAAAGTACAGGCCTCTGTCATACGTACTGTTACTTTATGGATCTTGTTATGAAGACATTTTGAAGCATCCATTCACGATTATAAAACACATTGACAGAATGTTATTATGGCATTGGCACTGAATAAATATAGTTATTAAATATACAAAATTATAAATACCATTTAAGGTGCAATTCGTGATTTTGATTTGACATCAACCTCCCCTCTTATCTAGCTAAATAAAAAGAAGAGTACAACATAAATGCATGCTGAAAATTTCACTTAATTCCGACCATTTGTTTCCAAGTTACAAACTTTTCAGCATTTTAAAAATCCCCATATGTTACTGTGTTGTAATTATTGTCGGGCCCGACAGTAATTAGAAAATGACACGTTTTTCACTTTTCTCACAAATGCAAGAACATTTGAGAGAATTGTTTGGGTTTGTAACATACACCAGTCAAGGATAGCTAAAAAACTACATTTTCATAGATGTTTCCTTGAGGTTGAAAAGTGGATCATGAATTGCCCCTTTAACTTCAACGATATTTAATGACATGATGTGATAAATAGTTACTTGTATCTATCTAAATACATGTATCAAACAAGCACAAGCATCAACAACAGCAAACAACAATGGCAAAACATAACACCAACAATATTTGGAAAAGGTCAGTATTACCTAGCTAGACTGTGCAAAACACTCTTAAATCCTGCTTGAAATAATTTATATGGTGTCCGATAGAAAAGCACCTGCTTGCGTCACTGACCTGTTGTAAAATATATTTTGATTATTGTTTCGCTAACTTAATTTTTCAAAAGGCAAAAAAAAAAGAAAGATGTTGTATTCACGTTGTCCAGTCCCAGCATGTCCAAAAGCGTCTTCATTAGATGCCAAACCTTGACATTCTAATGTCTAGAACACAATTTGAAAGATAAAGCAACATAATACAAGATTCTATTTACTCTTGCTCTAAGATTCAGACCATTTAAGTCAATCATAATGAATTTATATAAGGTCACCACAATCTCAGTTCAAATTTCAGATTAAACCCAACCAAAACAACAACAACAGCAGCAGCAACAACGAAAACATGCAACGATTCTACATACACATGATGAGTATCAATATGAGAAATTATTTAAAAATAAATCAAATGTTACTAAATGTTTCTTTCAAATGGACGTTGTATAAGTGAGTAAATAATACGGGGCGTTTACATGTGTGTGTCGTGATAAAAAAAACCATGAGCATTTTTTTGTTCCAAGATTTACTAAACACCAATTAGATATTGCATATGCAACTTTTTATAAAACTTGTGATTTTTATTGCCATTACGTCCATAACAATATTTGGTTGCATAATCGCCATACATGCGATAAATTACCATATAATTAATTCAAATTTCTTACTTCAAGAATAATTGTCCCGTCAGACATTCCACTTTTTGTGAGGGGATCATTACACGGCCTGATCACACCTCCTTCCACGCGAGTTCCAGCATTAATGAATGCCGGTACCCACTTGACACCTGGGTATAAGCACATGAGAGTAAGTATTTTGCTCAAGGACACTACGTATGCCGCCCACCGGATTCGAGCCCACGACGCTTAATGCCCGATGATTTAAGAGTTGGGCGGACCTAATTTCATTTTCAGACCAGCGAACCTTTTTTTTTTAATTCAGACTAGTGGACTAGTGAACCTATTTCAGGATTAACAGACCCTTTTTTAAATTCGGACGTTGAGCTTTATTTCATTTTCGGACTAGCGAACCTTAAGTATTACAGTTTTAGAGATAGAGAGAGGAATACAATAATGATTAAAATACAATTTCTTCTTTATAACGAATAATGTTAAACCGCCTATCATAACCTATAAGGTTAGAAAGCCTATCAAGGTTTGACATATTTACAATACTGTCTTGAAGCGTTCAATAACAGACAATCTCATATCTTTCTCACCACAGATGTAATAACTGCGTCTGTAAAGGCAGTGTCATACATCACCGTATTGACGAAAACGTACCAATAACGTACACTGTTTTAGTGTACGGTGATGTTCGATATGCATTCGGTAGAAACACGTTCAATTCGTTATCCATCCGGTGGGCATGCGTTTTGAGTACGTAAAGTACGTTGTCTTGTTTTGAGCAAGGTCAAAACTCTCAGCACTAGAGAAATATTATAATGAAACTTGCAAACCGGAAAGTGTGAAGAGGTATTATTTTCAAGTGGGGATTTACCTTGGCGATTGTCTCTGTGCCTACTCGTACGTTACTAATTTGTTTTGTACGTTCCTCATACTTAATTTATTCGTTTAGTACGGAACACGTCCGGTTCTCATTCGGCGTTGTTCAGTGAGACGAAACAACTTTTCCGCTTCTTATCCGCAAGTCGTACGGTCATTGTACGGTCTATTCGTTTCATGTTCGTCAGTCAATACGTTCAAGTGTATGGATTTCTTCACCGTATATAATCTCTCGCCACGTTATTCATACGTTTTGGCTAAATACGGTGATGTGTGACACCGCCTTAAGATGAAGGTTTGTTCTATTATGTTTTGTTTTTCAAAATCCTCAGGGATTTTCCAGACGATTCTTATAGATGGGCATTATGTATATCTTGTATTCTTGCATATACCATACTTCCACTCATAAAGCCAATTTTGTAAAGCTAATGCAATGAATGCAATCACATTCAAGGCGTTCCGAATTATTGGATTAGTAAATTCCATGAAAGAATTGTCTTTGCAAAATTGCATATATGAAAGAAACATAGAATTTTGATTTCATTAATAAAGACATCTTGCAGACCGAATAATGTCAGTTCTTTAATGTAGACGAAGAAGTACACTCAATTAACTCTTTCTGAAAACAGTCGGACCGAATCTTGTGCAGCTGTATTTGTTTTCCTTTTTTTTTTCTATATAACATTATTAAAATGTCTGAAATGTTATCATATTTGATGATATACGTAAAATATACATAAATAGTTGTTGAAATGTTGATTTATTCCTGGTCACATTTTATTGGTTGATATCAAACTTTATGTATTTATACGATACGTTTTCTAATTAAAACAAGTAAAAGGAGAGTAAAAAGAAATAGGGTTTATGAACATCATTTTCATTTTAATTTAAAATATATTCAATCATTAAAAAACAAAAAAAAACATTGACAGGTGGTAAGATTACGCACTGAAATCTAGAAAGAAATTGAAATGAAGGTATAAAGAAGGAGTTTAATCTATTTGGTATAAATCTTTTTAATATTTGTGTGCTAATTGTTTTTTTTTTTTCAATAATATTATCTTCAATTCAATTTTGTTACAACTTTTATCATCAAATATCAAGTGTATGTGGTCGTTCATATCTATATAGCCGTAAATACAGCAAACTTAATTTTGCGATACAAGAGTTGGAATTACATATATGCAGAGGTCTTAATTTGTCGAAATTGAGTTCTTGATAGGATCACAAGTCTTAAGGGCACAGTTAACCCCTCATTTTCTGAAATATTGTATTCCTTGTAACTCAGCAACCAATAAGTAACCCCATATAAAAGTAAACTGACCTAACCATCATCTTCTACATGAAAATCCACATCTAGAAATGTATACTTTTATATGGATTTACTTATCGGTTGCTGAGTTACAAAGCATGAAATATTTCAGAAAATGAGGGGTTAACTGTGCCCTTAACTAGAATTAAAAACTCATGGAAATACTCTATATATAGCTCACAAGTATAATAAAATCCAACAAAACTGCAAAAAATGGCTCAAATTGAAAGATAACTAATTTGCAATATATCGTTCTTTGATGGTGGTGTGACTATCCTGTGTTTCTTTGTTTGGCCATCACAGGTGTAGAAACAAGATTTTTCTAAGTTTTAAAACTAGAAACACCGTTTTCACACCACTTTTTGTCTCCGGCGACAAAAATAAAGTAGGTTAAGAATTGCAATTTGCTCAAAATCATGGAAAACTACTTGTAGGTTATATTACTATAAACATGTTTTATCGATTAAAGTAAAAAAAATATGTAGGTAGAATCTAGGCCAGTCCCTTTAAATATTTGGTGTCCGTAAGTTTTCGTAATCTTTGAAGAATTCCACTTATAATGATCTGAATATTATTTAAAAGTGAAACATTTACGTAATAACCATTAAGTATAAAGAAAAATGACTATTCTCTGTGAACATTAATTACAGCCCACATTTTAAATAATTAAAATAGAGAAAACTAGACAACTCCAGAACATCTATGCATGTACAGGCCCCAAGGGACACGAAAGGCCT